>LZPO01044491.1:221411-231821 GCA_001675575.1 Neotoma lepida | reverse complement strand
GGAGGGGGGAGCGGGGGGCGGGCCGACACGCCCCACTGCGCCTGCGCCGCCCGCCGCGCCGGTCCTCCGGGCTGAGCCCGGGCGGGGAGGCGGGCCGCGGCTGCGGGCTCCCGGGAAGCGGAGGCGCGCGTGGAGATTCCCGGGGCAGCCCCGGGGCTGATCGCGCGAGGAGGAGGAGGAGGAGGAAGAGGAGCGGGGCGGGTGCGGGCTGCCGCTGCCTTGGGCGTGCGTGCGGCCTCCGCTGGCCGAGAAGGCGGCTGGGAATGAGTCAGCCGGGCCGGGAAGGCCCCGGAGCGCCCGGGCTGATAGAGTAGGCGGCCGCTGCCTCCGCGGAGCCTTTCCTCTCCGGATCTCGCCGCACCCTTTGGGCTTTCGCTTCCACGTGCGTGCAGCTCCCTGCCAGAAGCGCTCGGCCCAGGGGACGTGCCACCGTGGACGGGGCGCTGAGACCCGAGCGCTTGACTTCTGTCAGCCACGACTTCTGGGAAGGGGAGGGTGTGGGAGGAGAAGAAACGACTCGCAAGGTCCCAAAGAGCCACGTTCATTCATTCAAGAATTTACTGACCGCCTGCGAGGCACCAGGCTCCCAAGGATAGGAGACTAAAGCAACCTCCATTCTGTGTCCCGCTGAAGCGCCTAGTCTCGTGGGAGCCACAAAATATGCTTTAAATCTTCACCGCGCCGGCTATGTGGTTGCCAGTCACATGTGCGCGCGCACACACACACACGGGAAAGTGAGTAGAGATGTTATTTTGGGATGACCAGGAAAGACCTCCTAGAGTGACATTTGAGCAGAAATTTGAAGGATGAGAATGACCCAGTCCTGGAACTATCTGGTTTCAAGTAAGGAACTAGCAATGACAAGGATTCTGAGAAGGGAATGTGTTTGGCACTTTTAAGGACCAAGAAAGAACTGTCTATGAAAGACAGTGAAAGGAAAGGACAAAGAAGCAGCTGGGATCATTCCATAGAGAACCTTTTTTACTCTTAGCCCTGGGTCTGTCAACCGAAATGAAGCATTCATAACACCCGCATCACTTTACATAACANGATGCTGTTATTCAAAAGTTACATCTAGTGGTTTATTTTCTTTTTCCTTTCCTTTTTATTTTTGAGTCAGAGTCTCACTATGTAGTACTTGCTGGCCTCAAACTCACAGAAATCCTCCTGCCTCTGCCTGAGGAATGCTGGGATTAAAGATGTGCACCACCACGCCATGCATGGTTTCTTTAAGTAAATGTCACCAAAGCAAAAAGNTAAGGTAGGCAAGGAAAGATAGATGATTGTCGATAATCTTATAGGATTCAAATCCTCTATCAACCCACACAGAAAAATTAAGTAACTTGTTTGTCCTCGTTTAGAATGAAAACCACTCTCAGTAAAGCAGGACTGAGCGGGTACTAGACTTGAATGTTAAGTTCTTTTTACTCTGTGTACTAGAGAGCTTTCCAGCTCTTGGTATGATTCCTAGAAGTGGCATAGCTAGAGATTTGCTCCACGGGATAATCAGTTCACAAAGCCCCCCCCCCCAATTCTCTGATAACGATAAGGGAGAGTTCTGAGGAATTGGACAAAATCTTCTATGACATTCAAAAACCGTGGAGAAACAAATATGAGGTAGATGATAAGACATTTAGATTTAGACCTTTTTGCATGGCCAGATTCAAAAGTAAAAATTAATAGCTAGTTGTCCACAGTGGCACTGGGTGTAGAGCCAGGGGGCAGGAGTCTATCCTTTGACCGTGGTGGAGCATGGTAGCAGGAGCTGCACTCCACACCCAAACAGTAACAAGACTGAATCCATTGTGTGAGATCAGCCCCTGAGTTCTCTCTCTTTTTATAGTTCTTAGTAGTTGTGCTATAAAGCCAAGAGAGAGGCTGGGACAAGATTCTGAGTTCAAGGCCAGCTCGAGCTACATAACAAGACTTTGTTTCAAATAAACAAAGCAAGCCTAGGTTGAAAAAATCCATGATCAAGGGTTCCCAGCACCCATATGGTAGCTCACAACTACCNATAACTTGGGATCCTCTGGAACTGAATCCAAGACCNGCTTCTGACCTCCTTGGATACCAGGCATACACATAGTGCACATACATCCAAGCAAAACACTCATACACATAAAATAAATAAATCTAAGAAAGAAGTTTTGCAATAGAGTCCAGGTGGCCCAGATTTCAATCAAGGCTTTTACCAAGACAATCATTTCAATTTTCTAAGCCTCCTGTTTATTCATCTAATGAAGAATATACCTTTCTCGTCAGAATATGAGGATTGAGTATAATAGCATCATCATACTTAAAGAGACATTTTGAAGATTGGATGGAAAGTATTTTAAAACCCTTAAGCACAGCTATTAAATGCCCATTGTGGCCATGGAAGGGCCAATTTACAGACACCATCAAGCTGGGAAGCATACAAAGTGCTACATTTTATCAGTAATCCTGAATCATTTGTCACAATTGCACCAAAGGAACTGTATAGCAGGATGAAAGCAGAGTTGTAATGGAGACAGATGCAGGGATCTATCTGCACTCTTACTGTATTTTTGTTCATTTTTAAACAGAATACAAAGTAATAGATTTCATCTCTTTTTATACATGTGTCATCACTTTCTTCTGATTCAGTTTCTCCTCCCCTTGTCCTGTCAACCCCCCTCATCCTCCTCTACCCAGTCCTTTTCCTCCTCTCAAACAATGCCTCCTTCTGTCTTCATGTCACATAGATTCTACTACTCTTTCCCCTTTCTTCCCATTCAAGAGCTCTTCCTCCCCTCTTGTGCCCATTCTACTTTCATATCACACACACACACACACACACACACACACACACACACACACGGCTTCTTAGAGGACACATAGGGTGTTATTCTTTGATAGTCTAGCTTACTTCGTGTAATAGAATGATTTTCAGTTCCACCCATTTTCTTGCGAATGTCACAGTTCCATTTGTGTGTATACACCGTGTTTCCATTTACCCACCTACCTGTTGATGGACATCAGTCTGACTCTGCTTTNTAGCTATTATGAAGCCTAGTGCAGCAATAAACATGGATGTGCAAGGATTTCTGTGGTGTGTGCCCAGGAGTGGTACAGCTGGGTTACATGGCAGTTCTATTTTTAGTTTTTCTAGGTATGTCACACTTTGTTCCATGGTGGCTGCATGAGTTCACATCCCCACTAGCAGCGTATAGGAGTTTTTCCTATCCTACCTCACCAGTATTTGTGTTTGTTTGTTTTCCCTCTGACAGCCATTCCCGCTGACAGCCATTCCCGATGACAGCCATTCCCGCTGACAGCCATTCCCGCTGACAGCCATTCCCGATGACAGCCATTCCCGATGACAGCCATTCCCGATGACAGCCATTCTGTCTGAGGTGAGACAGGATCTCCAAGCAATTTTAACCTGCCTAGCCCTCATGGTCAAGGATTCAACATTTTTTTCAAATGTTCATTAGGCAATTATACTTGAAATTTTGAAAATTGTCTACTCAGTTTATTAGCCAATTGTTTGACTGAATTCTTTTGATATTTAATTTTTTTCAGTCCTTCATATATTCTAGATGTAAACTCCTTGTCTGGTATACAGTTGGCTAAGATTTGTTCACATTCTATAGGCCATCTCCTCACTCTGGTAAATGTTTCCTTTACCGTAAAGGAAAAAATTTTAATTTCCTGTTTAATTTCCCATTTGTCAGTTCTTAGGATCATTTCCTGTGCTATTGAAGACTTTTTGGGAAGTCCTTGTTCTTGTCTTTGTCTGAAATATGTTATTATATTCTCCTGAAGCAACAATTTTGATGCATTTTGAATTGATGTGTGTGTGTGTGTGCACGCGCGCGTGTGCACCAGGAGAAAGATATGTGTCTAGTTTCATTCTTCTATAATCGATCTTCAGTTTTCCCAACACCATTTATTGAAAAGGCTGCCTTTTCTCCCAAGTATGTATTTTACACCTTTGTCAAAACATGTAGCTGTAACTCTGTGGGTTTCTTTCCCCTGGGTAACACTGGTCTGCGTGTCAGTTTTTCTGCTGATGCCATACAGTTTTTGTTATTATGGCTCGGTAGTATAGTATGAGATCAACTATTGTGACAGTACCAGCATTGCTTTTGCTTAGTATTGCTTTGATTATTCAAGGTCTTGGTGCTTCTGTAGGAATTTTGGAGTTTTTTTTCTAGTTCTGTAAAGAATACTAATCCGAATTTTNATGGGAATTGTGTTGCATTTGTATATAACTTGCAGTGATATAACCATTTTCTCCATATGAATTCTGACAAGCCATAAGTATGTGAGAGGTCTTTTCGTCTTCTGGTGTATTCTTCGCTTTCTTTCTTTGGAGACTAAAGCATTGAGGTTCTTAGTCTTCAGTCTCCTTGGCTGGATGNGTAGGCTTATCTCTAAAATTTTTTTAAGCTATTGTGAATAGGATTTTCCCCTTGACATAATAAGCTTGGCAAGTTCAATATTGGCATATAGAAAAGCTACTCATTTTCCTATGTTTATTTTGTATCTTGCTTCTTTGATGAAAGCATTTATCAGGTCTAAGCATTTTCTGGCGGAGTCATTGGGTCGTTTAGTNATTTTGTCATTCNTCTGGTGTTGTCTGCAAACAGGCACAATGTGCCTTCTTCCTTTCTTGGTCACGTCTGCTTTACTTCTTTATCTTGTCTTGTTGCTCTAGCTAGGACTTTGAACACTGTGTTGAGCAGGACTCATGAGGGCAGTACCCTTGTCCTCTTCCTGATTGTAGAGGAAAAGAGTTCAGTCTTTTCCATTTAATGCAGTGTTGGCTATAGGTTTGTTGTACACAGCCTTTGCTGTGTTGAGATATGTTNTTCCTATTACTAGTTTCTTTGGAGGCTATTCTTCATGAAGCGATGTTGAACTTTGTCAAAGGACTTTTCTGCATCTAATAAAATGATAATATTTATGTTCTGTATTATCTTTACTGATTTGTGTACATTAAACCAACCTTGCATTCCTGGAATGAAACTAATTTGTCATAGTGTGTGATGATAATGTGTATTTATAAAATTAATTTTTAANAATGTAAAAATGTTTTTTATTATTTTTATTCACTTATATACATACGCCACATGTGTGCACATGCCTGAGACAAGATGGGGGCGTTATGTCCCCCTGGAAGTAGAATTACAGGCAGAACTGCGGAGCTATTGCTCTAGCTTTAAGTCTTCAAGAATTTTATTGAGGATTTTTGCACGTATGTTCATCATGGAAATTACAGTTTCCTTTTTTTGTTCTTGTGCTGTCTCCTGTTTTAGATATGAGTAATACTTGTTTCATAGTGTTATTTTTCCTTTCTTTCTAATTATGGAACAAGATCTTGGAATTGGCTTTTCTTGAAAGACTTCACTAGTGAATCCTTCCATCCCTGAGTTTCCCTTCATTAGAGACTTAATTTCTGCATTAATCTTGTTGCTTATTATAGATCTGTAGAAGTTGGTTATATATTCTTGATTTAATTTTAGTATGACATACATGTCTAGGAATTGATGCTTTTTTTTTCTAGATCTTCCAGTTCTTTGAAATTTAAATGTTCAAATGTTCTTAAATGTTCCTCTGGATTTTACTGGAATCTGTTGTAACATAATGTTTTTTCAACTCTAATGTCATTAATTTGAGTATTCTTTCGCATTCTTTTGGTCCTTTTGGCTATGGATTTGGCAACCTTGTTTATTTTTCCAGAGAAGCAACTGTTTGATTAATTTTATGTACTGTTTAGTCCCCATTTCATTAATTTCTACTCAGATCTTTATTATTTCTTGCTATCCACTGCTTTGGGGTTTGGCATCTCTTGTCTGTTTTTTGAGATATATCCCTCGGTTGTGTATCCGCCATCACACTGATTTTTTTTATGTAAGCACTCACAGCTATTACTCTCTGAGAACTGCCATAACTGTGTATCAAAGATACTGATAAGTGGTGCTTTCATTTTTTACTGGATTTTAAGAATTTTTCAATTTTTCCCTCCTGGTTTTTTGGATGGCTCACTGGTCCTTCGTGAATATAGTATTCAGCCTTAAGTATTTCTGCAGTTTCTGTGGTTTCTTCTGCTATTGATTTCACTGCAGTATGATCTGATAAGATAAGAGAAATTAGTTTGATTTTCCTCTATTTGCTAAGACTTGCTCTCTTGGGGCTGGAGANATGGCTCAGTGGTTAAGGGCACTGGCTGCTCTTCCAGAAGACTGGGGTTCAGTTCTCAGCACCCACATGGTAGCGCATTCCTCTCTGTAACTCTAGTTCCAGGGAATCTGACACCTTCACATAGACATACATATAGGCAAAACACCAATGAACATAAAATAAAAGTAAATTATTAAGAAGAAAAAAAGACTTGTTCTCTGGCCTAGAATGAAGTCTGCTTTCAAAAGGTTCCAAGGGCTACTGATGTATATTCTCTATCTGTTGGATGGAATAGTATGTATTATAGTGTAGTTTAAATATGACATTTCTTTATTAATTTTTCTTTCAAATGACCTCTGTGAATATGTAATTGAGTCACTGAGATCACCCCTCTTATTGTGTCAGGATTTATCTAAACTTTTATGTTGACTGGTATTTGTTTTATAAAATTGAGAGTACCTATATTCAGTGTATATGTATTTATGTTTTATATACCTTCTTNATGAAATATTTCCTTTATTACTATGTAGTGGGCCCTTCTTTATCTCTTCTGACTAAATTCAGTTTGAACTCTACTTTATCAGACACCAGAAAAGCTATGACAGCTTGCTTTCAGTTTCCCTTCACTTGATTGCCGCCCATCCTCTGAGTCTCAGTTTGTGGGCTGTGGGCATCTTTTGCTGGGGAGTGATGTTTCTTGGGGACATCAGATGCTTGGATCTAGTGTTTTAACCCAGTCAGCCAGTCTGCATCTCTTCATTGGTAATCTGAGATAATCTATAATAGGTGATTACTGAGAGATGTTTATTAATTCTTATAAATTTTGGTTTTGTCATTGCTAGTTCTGCCCCGCCTCTGCTCTTAGCTGGTTTAGTGCCTTGGTCATGCTGGATTCCCATCTAGCTCTTTTGTGTTCTATTCCTCTCAGTGAATGTATTCTTTCCTGTGCTCTCTTGATTGAAACTTTTGTTCCTCCTCTGTGTACAATATTCCTTGGGGGTGTTTTTAGCTTTGCTCTGTTTTGCTTTGCATTTTTGACTTGCTAGTCATATGTTTGGCTTGTGCTTGTCTTATATGTCCACATCTCTGTCAAAGCTCAGAGATAACTTCACTGCAGATAGCAATCTTGTCGGCAGTTGATGGTTTTCAGAGCTGGACATATACTGTCCATACTTCTCTTGTTTCAGATTGTTGCTAAGGGATCTGGTGTTATTAAAATGTTTGTCTTTGTAGATGACTTGGCATTTTTCCTAAAACCATTAATATTAATTCTTTCCTTTGTAGTCCTCAAATCTTCACTATAATATGTNACAAAATGACTTTTCTCTGGTTATATCTACTTGGAATTCTGAAATTTCTCTTGTGTTTGGATGTCTGCCTCTTTCTCTAGATATTTGAGGGGGGGTTATGTTATAATTAGTCAAGTAGATTCTCTATGTCTTTAGTGTTACATCTCATTTCCTTTTGCCATTCCATGAGTTCTTGGGTTTAGACGATAGATACTCTCTCCCAGAGTTCTTGGACATTACGTCATGCTCATATTTTTCTTTGTTGATATTTGGATGTGGTGCTTCCTTGGCCTTGTCCACCATTCACCATTGGTGCTCTTTCTTCTGCTTGGTTAAGTCCATTTAAGATGACGTTTTCCATTCTGATCTGTCTGTCTGTTTCCTTGACATGTTCATTCCCAATGCTTCTGCTTGGTTTTATCCAAATGTCCGTTTCCTTGCTACTTTTTCTTCTGTGTCATTCAGTTTTCCAACAATATTGTTGATTTTCTTATCCATTTTGCTGATCGTTTCCTCTATTGTGTGGATTTTCCTCTTCAAGTCCTAGTTGAATTCCTTTGCTTGTCTGTATCATCCTTTATGGTTTCCATTGCTTTTGAAATCTTTTGAAAAATGCATCTGATGTTTTATCTACTTCAGTATGTTTGAATTCANTGGTTGAGGAGTTATGATATTTGGGAGAAGTCCTGTTGCCTGATTTTTTTGTGTTTCTTGTATTTCTACATTGTGGTTTTGCATGTCTGTTGGTTTGGATATTTCTTGTGATTTTATTTAGGGGTCTTCTTATTCAGCAGCCTATCTTTGAAGCCTCAATCCCCTGATACCGTTTATAGCAAATAAAACAAACTGCTATAATACAAGGAACATCAAACAACCCAAAATAAGACACATGCTTAAAACTAATTAAAACCAGCTAATATATCACCAATGTCCATAAAACAAACAAAAAATGGTAAAACTAATGCAAAAATAGTGAATGAATGAGATAACAGAAGCAAAAGAAGAAAGGCAGGCAAAGAGCAAAAAACTGACACAAGATTAAATGAGTAAAAGAGAAAAGAAGAGGGAGGAGAAGAATGTTATGAAGGGGAAAAGAAAAGAGCAAGNGATCAGAAGAAGTAAAGTAAAGACCAAAAACGCTCGGTATTAAATACATAATGAAAAAGTTCAAAACCAAAACTGGATAAGTGAAAGAAAGGGACTGAAAATGAAGTGTGGATTTTAAAAACAATATGAGAAAATCAAAATACCACTGAATGTATAGTAGAAAGGCAAAAGGGAGAGAAATAGAAGGCAAAAAAGAAAAAAATATCTTTATAAAAAGTACAAAAAAGAAAAAAGTACTTCCCAGTAATGGAAAAAAAATCTGTAAACACCATTAGGTGAATGAACAAAAGTAATTTAGAAACAAAACCAAACATTTTTAGTAAAATATATTAAAAATACTGCTGAAAGTAAAACAAAAGGAGGGAATACAAGACAGTGGAATCAGCTTCCTTCTTAGTCCTTGGAGACTGGAGACTGCCACTTATATGCATGGGGGCTCAGATCCTTCCAATAGTTTATGCTATTATTGCATCTGTACTGGGCAAGTGTCCNATGTCTGCCAGAGCTGTCTTCATTTTAGTAGCTTCANATCTTTGCATATCGGAGGCCTCTGCTGGACACACTGGCCTTTACAGTATGTAGGCTGGACAGAGTCTCTCACCCTCCCTGGGACTCCTAAGGTTGTACTCTCTCAGTAGCTAGTATTCCAGCAGAGGGTGTCTCCCAAATGGGGAAGAAAATCACTGAGATCTGTGCAAGCTCAGTACCAGTCTTTGTACTTTCAAAGTCCCTTAGTATTGACCTGCTGGAGGGGTGCAGCTTGGGGATCAANTAGCCCCATGGTGCTTGAGCTCTCATCCTCTGCCTGCATGAGTGGCAGATAGGTGACTCAAAGGTTGATCCACACACTGGCCTTCAGTCACAGGGCCATCAAACTCCAGAACAATTCTTTTCATCAATGGAAATCTCTTTGTCTCTGAGGACAAGGCTACCTTTCCTTATGCTGTTTGCTCCCTGAGCCAAACCTGCTACCTTCACCCGTGGCTTGTCAGTATGCAGCCGTCTCATTCTCCACAACTGCCCTGCCCCAGAGGCTGCCTCACACCCCAAGCTGTGACTGGTTAGATTCAGTCTCCCTCTCTTGGGGTTGTCTCTATACTCAGGCTTCTACGGAAGCTCAATGTTAAGCAATAGTTTCCTTCTCCGTGGTTCCCAATCCCTGTCCTCTGAGTCACACAGAATGATAGTGTCTAGACCCATCCACCAGAGGATTGTTGTTTCACCAAAGCCTACAACTGGATTTGAGGCTTGTGAAGACTAGGGGCTAATCCTTGCCTCTTTCCACCAGGGTGACCTCCTTCACCTTTTGGATGGGGCTTTTGTTTCTCTTCCCCCACCAGGGATAGCCCCCTGGCGGGGTCTCTGTTGGTGCTCCTTCTTTGTAACCTACACTACCTTTGTGAGTTTTCTAAGGTCCCCTTCTATGCTGTGTTTGGAGTAAAGTCTATTTTTTTTCCTTATGCTAACTCTTCTCTTTCAGTATATCTCATGGAGACATTGTCTATCCCACAAGCTTACCGTAACTCCCTACACTTGGCCTTTTTAAATGTAAAAAACCAACTGCATCATAGCTGGTCAAAATACTACAAGTCTATAATCCCAGCACATGAGAGTCGGAGACAGAATAATCATGAATTTGGGGACAGCTGGACTTTATAGCAATTTTAAGGCAAGCCTCAGATACATAGTAAGACCCTGTCTCAAAGAGAAAGAGAAGAGAGGCAGACAGAGAGAGAGAGAAACATTTTAAAAGAAAACTATCATTGAATGAGATAATGACAATGTCTTTGTTTTTTGTTTGTGTGCTTGTTTTGTATTTTGCTGTGTTTTATTTATTTTAGTTGGTTATGTTGTGTTGTTTTGGGGG
>LZPO01044491.1:159312-174570 GCA_001675575.1 Neotoma lepida | reverse complement strand
ACATAGAATAAATAAAATATAATATATGTATACCATGAGCCACTGGTCAGCAATAAAAATGACAAAATACTAACATACAAAATAACGTTATTGAATCTCAAAAGCATTCTTGAACAACTAAAATCCAGATACTAAAAATACATGTGTGCGCACACATGCACACACACACACACACACACACACGAACTTTAAGCAACTGAAACAAGAAGAACTGTAGTTCCTGTGGAGACAGAGATGAAGCAGAAGGAAACAGGAAGGAGCTTTCCTGNTGACAGAATATTCAGTATCTCTAACTGAATGTTACATAACATTTATTTGTAAGACACATTCAGGTGCACATTTAACACACTTCATTCTTATATAAATTATTTCTCAGAATATACCTGCTTAAATTTATGAAATTCGATGACTATAATCCACCATACTAATGAGCTGAAGAAGAAAAGTCACATGGTCATATTAATGATGTAGAAACNGTATTTGACATAAAAAAATAACTAATTATTATGATGGAAATGGAGCAAACAAAACATAAGAGAATTTCTGTAATTTGATAGACATCTACAAAAAACTACATCATACCGTGTTAATCAGCTTTCTGCCATGTTATCCCAGCACCTGAGGCAATTGGCTTGTAGAGAGAAAAGTTTAGTAGCTCACAGCTTAGAGGCTCCAGTCTGTGCTAGGGTGAGTCCATTGATCTGGGTTGTGTCCAAGGACTCAGCAGCACGACATCATGACAACTCTCTCTTCTCTCCTTCCTCTTCCTTCTCTACCTCCTCCTCCTCTCCTTCTTCCTTTCCCCCTTTCTCCCTTCAACCTCGCCCCTCTCTTTCCTACCACAACTTTTGGAACCCAGCTTCTCTCGCAGCTTAAACACATTCTCTTGTGTGTCAAGGGAATGGCCATCCCCAGTCCCCATCTTGTACAACTAGGGTCCTCTCTTGGCTCAATATGTAGCTATTAGTAGGGAACTTTTTCCATTTTTTACTTTGATTAATAAACTTACAGATGTAGTTGTACAAAAAAAAGGGGGCACAGTTCTGAGCTATTTCATAAAACTAACAAAGAACAGATCACTTCTGAGTTATTTAAATTATTCCATCTCCATAAAAATACTGAACAAACCAGTCCTGATCTCTTACCAATGCCAGAGAAGAATAACATGAAGGGAGAAAATTCCAGGCAAATTTGCTTATGATTGTAGGTGGAAAAGTTCTTACAGAGACACTAGAAAGTCAAGTCTAGAAAGGTATGAAAAAACCCCAAACAGACTAAGACAGCACAACCCAGTGAGATTTATCCTAACAGATTACTGATACATATTGCTAGACAGATTAGGTGAGGAAAAAAATTTAGTCATGTTAACAGATTCCATCATATTTTTATTTTAAAAAAGAATTATTTATTTTTACTTCCCTGAGTGTTTTCTGTCTGCATGTTGGGAGACCGTGTGGGTATAATGCCTACAANAGGCAGAGAGGTGGAAGGCTGACAAGTATTCAAGAATGACAACACAGAAAGAAATAGTTTCTTTCACAGCCACTCAGAATACAAAAGGGCATCAATTCTTAGGAGTCAAGATTGCCCCATGAAAAGATAATATAGAAATACATATTTTGTGAAAAATAATGTTTGAGATGGAGGTATAAAAGCCTTTATTCTGACACCACTACAAATGCCATTCCCCAGCTGCCACACGTTGTCACCAGAACATGTGATTCCTTTCTTAAGTTCTCTTCTCTTTGGAGAGAGAGATCCATTTGCANCCTTATCCTTTTTATCAAACCTATATTATGTGTACATCTCATTTCTTCTACAGCCTTGGTTCTCAACCCGTGGGTCACAACTCTCAACCTGGGGGTCAAACACCCTTTCATGAGGGTCACCTAAGACCATCGGAAATATCAGATATTTACATCACAGTTCATAACAGTAGCAAAATTACAGTTATGAAGTGGCAATGAAAATAATTTTATGATTGNGGGGTCACCACAACACAAATTGTATTAAAGAGTTACAGCATTAGGAAGGTTGAGANCCAACGCTCTACAGGATAACTAGTGCCCTCTTTGTATTTCTACCCCACACTATCTTTCACACATTAGGTACACGGTGATTATCCACTTTAATACAGCAAAGAGACTGTGGAACAGGTAAGGGGGTCGTAAATTAAAGAGGGGAAGAAAGGGCTGGTGGAGATGAGAATAAGAGTCTGACCTTCTCCTTTCATGGGAAAGCCTCTGTATCCAAACACCTTGTATTTCAAAGTAGTTGAGAAAGCAACACCATTAGAACAGAGCATTACACATTAATATCTGGTCAACGTCCAGTGAAGACCAGAAAATATCCCTCCCCTTATAAACTGGCTGAACCATGGGGGGCTATTCCTGATATTTTATGGGATTTTCATTTGTATTTTTCTTTCCCCATTGTGCTGGTTAGTTTTAGCTGTCGACTTGAGTTGACAGTCTTGAACAGGTGCACCTGTGGTTTATCTTGATTGTTGCTTAATGTGGGAAGACTCAACTCATTGCGACACCTTTCCCTAGGTGTGGCAGCAGCCCTGAAGAGGATGAGCAAGGAGAACGCTCACTGGGAACAAGGAAAGANGCATTTGTTCTCTCTGCTTGCTCTTGACTGCAGACGTGATGTGACTGGCTCCTGGAGCTCCTGTCTTGACTTCCTCAAGCAGTGGACTGTATCTTGTCACTGTAAGCCAGACAAACCCTTTCCTCTCTGATGTGGCTCTGAGTCAGGGTATTTTATCACAGCAACAGAAACAAAACTAGAACACACATCTTCCATAAATTTCCCAAATCCTTCTTGCTCTTTCTTCGGTCAGATCCCAATGATGGCCTTTCTTGTCTTCTGTTTTCCTCCCCTAAAACTAGATGGGTTGTGGTGGTATTTTATCTATGTCCCCCAATAAAATTTATCTGAAGATCAGAGAAACAAGGTCAGCCGCTAGCCTTGCAAAATTAGCACACGCCCTTAATCCTATCACTTAGCAAGCAGGGTCTGTCTGGATCCCTGTGAGTTCCAGGTCACACTAGGAACAGTCAAGTGTGGAGACACACGCCTTTAATCCCAGCATCAACCATAGAATTCTGGAGGTCTATACAGACAGGCAGGAAGTGACAGAAGTGGGCCATAGGAGAAAGTGATGTAGCTAGGCTGAAAGAGCCAATGGGAAAACAGAACAGAAAGAGATTTAAATGGAAGCAGTGGCAGCAGTCTAAGGTGAGTCTGGTAGCTGTTCCTAATTCCTCTGACCTCTGTCAGACTTTCACCCTTATCTCTGCCTCTGTGTTTTATTTAACAAGACCATTTAAAAATCCATCTTACAATGGGTCTCCAGTCTCTTCATAAAGCCCCATCCAGAAGCCAGTGGGCTGAGAAGGTCTTAGACTGCATGTCTAATTCAGTCCTGTCCTCTGTGGTGCAGGAATAAAACAGAGCTGGGGTTAAATCGGCTTCTAAAGGTACGAGTTCCATGTAGTCATGAGGAGGACAGGGACAGTGGTACCAGCTCCCNCAGAGGGTTATTGAATGGATTAAATAGGATTCTGCTGGCAACTTGCCTGGTTCACAGTAGACACTTGGCAAATAACACTCTTTGGGGAACTATGAGGAGCATGGAAGAGATTAGTAAGGCCTAGTCCAGCTTCCCTTTCCAGTCCCTCCCCATCCCCAGCTTACAATGGGAGGTGGGGTGGAGAAGAGATATGTGATGTGAACAAAACAACACTATGATTTCAACCCTTTTTTACTTTATTCTGTGGTCCTTGCGATTTAACCTTCAATTCAAGTCTTAAATCTAGCTTAACTACTGTCTTAGTTAGGTTTCTATTGCTGTGAAGAGAAAACATTTAATTGGGGCTGGCTTAGACTTTCATTATCATCATGGCGGACAGCATGGCGGCATGCAAGCAGACATGGTGCTGACTACATCTTGATATGCAGGCAACAGGAAATGGTCTGAGACACTGGGCAGTATAGAATATATGAGACCTCAAGGCCCACCTCCACCATGACACACTTCCTCCAACAAGGTCATACTTACTCCACAAGGCCACACCGCCTAATAGTGCCACACCCTTTGGGGGCCATTTTCTTTCAAACCACCACAACTACCAAGTTAAAATCAAGGGCAATGTGGAGCTTGCTTCCTCGGCCATGTAATCCCAGCTCTAGAAAGGCGGAGACAGCTCAAGGCTAGCCTGGACTGTATAGCTAGAAAAAAATTCAAGGACTCAGGGACATGCTAGCTTTTATTGAAGACACCCAATTTTATAATTTATTACAGAAAAGTTACCTAAGCAATAACACTGAATTTGCAGGGGAAAAAAACCTCAGAAAGTGTTCAGGGAAAATAACTTAACTGAAGCTGACCCCCTCAGATTACTCACCCACTTTCCAAGAGAAGCAGAAACCCCGTAATGTCATTTCTCTCCTAACTACAGNGCCAATGAAGTTCCAGGGTCCCAGAAGATAACAAAATTTCTTGTTTCTCTCAAACAATAAGTAAACATAACAAACTCTCCAAACTCAAGGGAGTTCTGTGGAAGAAGGGATAAGAAGAATTTTACCTAATTAGTCAAATTTCCAGATTGTTCTACATAAAATAAAGAAACAGAAATGCCTGGATACCCGTCCTAGTGATACGGAGCTGTAACTCCCTGGAAAGTGTCTTCACAGCAAACACAGCCCCTTTCAGAGGATCAGCCATCTGCATGGGTGCTGTCTGTGGAATCATCCTCTGATTTGGGGTAGGTGGGAGGCTTGAAAGGATAAACTATTATTTTACCACAAACATGCTTCACTTTTTTGCTGCTATTCAGCCCTGATCATATCTAATTCCGATGTTAGTAAATCTCACTTTAAGTCATAAAGAGAACACATTCCAGTTACCGCTAGAGACATTTCATCAGCCTTCCTGTTAGTGTGAGTCATGGCAGAGAATCCAATGCTTGCAAGAAGAAACCACAACCCACTAATGAGCACCCTAAATCTCTGTGCCCAGCACAATCAGCAATACATTTCATTACAAATTCTTCTTTTAGCACCTTCTATGTCCCTGCATTGCCCTGGTTTTATGGGTAGTTAAAAAAAAAATGAGTAAGTACAGAATGTAATGACTGAGCCTGAAGTGCTTAACACGTTCTCTTTATAAAGAAATTAGCATTCTTTTTATAAGACCTCTGATGTTGAGACTTTGGAGGGGGGACAATCCAAAATAGCTCATCTTTCATTTGCCTTTAGAACAAAGATAAATGACATTAGCATTGATAGTCAAGTTTCATCATCTCTAAGTCTGCCTCTTAATTTGCTTGACCACAGGCAGTCTAGTCTCTCAGAACCTCTCCTTCCAAGCTGTTTCCTGGAGCCTTCAAAAGTGCCTATGAGTACCCATGAAAGCAGCCANGATGTGAGGTTCTGGACCCACTCGGTCCAGCCTCAAAGTGTGAAGTGCTTGGAACAGATGGTCTTTCCATTTGCAGCTTTATTAAGCACTAACAGTACATCTAAGGGTCACACCATTCTGTTGGTGATGAATATCCATCCATCCCATAATGACTTTGAAAACGAGGTGTGCTGTTTGGTCCAGATCCAAGCCTCTTGTTCTAGGGGCTCCTTGGCCTCCTTTCAAATCAATGCCTGACCATAAATAGTCACTCAGAGGCTTAATATTACTTATAAATNCTTGGCCTATTGGTCAGGCTTATTAATAGCTAGCTCTTACATTTAAATTAACCCATTTCTATTAATCTAAGTATTGTCATGTGGCTGTGGCATTACCAGTCTGCTGGCATGTCGTTCCTTGGGTGGCTGGATGGCATCTCCCAGACTCTAACTCCANCCTTCTTCTNCTGTCTCTCAGCTTGGATTTCCTACCTGGTTCTATCCTGCCTTGCCATAGGCCAAANTAGCTTTATTTATCAACCAATGAGAGCAACATATATTCACAACACACAGAAGGACATCCCACCACTTGACTATCTCATCAGACTTGCCTGACTCCAACCCTGACCTAGCTAAGATGCTCTGTTCTACCTGCCCACACTAGGAATTATTACCACTATGTGTTAAAAGATGGACAAATATGGTGGGNATGCTGTCAAGGGGAGGGGAGGCATTCTTAGAACAAACTAGTAATTTCTCTTGTCAGTTTCCCAATCAAGGGTGATATATATGATAAGAAATCTCCTTAATGTGTTCACAAGAAAAAAATTCATATTATCTACAAAAATAAATGTATTACATGCAATTTCTGTTGTTTTTTGTTTGTTTGTTTGTTTGTTTTTAGAGACAGGGTTTCTCTGTGTAACAGAGCCCTGGCTATTCTGGAACTTGCTCTGTAGACCAGGCTTGTTGTGATCTCACAGAGATCTGCCTGCCTCTCCCTTGGGAGTGCTAGGATTAAAGGCATGCCCTATTAGTTTTCATATGTCAAAATGCTTATGATATTTTATGTCAGATTATTATGTGCCTAGGGCTAGAAGCAAGTAGCAGTAGAGTGGAAATGATCTCCTTGAGNGATCTTAGAGTCTCAGTGTAGCAATTTGGTCACAATTCAGTTCCCAAANTGACAAGGCCCCGAGAAGGTGGAACGTGAGACCTTAATGTCTCTTGAGCAGTTTCACTATGCCAAGCATTGTNCTATATAGTGTTTACATGCCCGTCTCCCATGATCCCAATNGGCTTTACTGTAGGCACTATCACAGCCTCCACCCTGGAGATAGGAAATCTGAGATTAAGGAAGTGTGCCAAGACCTTTAGCCATAAGATGCTACCATATAAGCATCAGGTCCCAGGCTTCCTGCATTCTTGTGGGCATCAGTCTGGAGCTTGGATTTTGCCATGTGTTTGATAACTTCTGTTCCTAAAAGATCATTTACGAATTCCCTCTTGTAAAACAGGGATGTGCAACCTACTTCTCAGGAAATGGAGAAGAGTTTCTGAAATAACCATTGCAAGGCCCCAGAAGCAATCCTGCGATTCTGCAGCATCNAGGTCTGGGATGCAGGCANTGTGAAGAGGGCCAGCATTGTCACCAGGTGTGGTGACCATGTGGTTTGGGACATAAAAAGAATGGAACACTGCAGTGGTATCAGTGACTCCTGAAAAAGGAAGTTTCTACCTATTGGACTTAATAAAATTCCTATACAAGCCATTTTTTTAAAACCTTTGTTTGAAATTACCCAAGTTGAGAAAACAAGAATGGTTCATTTTCTGTCTGTTTTTCATTTTCTTTTGGTTTTTCAAGATGGGTTTTTCTGTGTAGCTTTGGAGCCTGTCCTGGAACTCACTTTGTAGCCCAGGCTGGCCTCGAACTCACAGAGATCCTCCTGCCTCTGCCTCCCGAGTGCTAGGATTAAAGGTGTGCNCCACCACTGCCAGGCCTGTTTTTCATTCTTTTGTATTAAATTTGTCTCAGCAACCGAAACTGTTTTTGTCTACATAGTCGCCCTTATCTTATCAAACCACAATCTCTCAGAACATGTTTCACTCTGATTCCTGGAGATAGTCATCTGTCTTTTAATATTTCACAAAAGTAGCCTTGCTCAGCATGATTCCATGAATAAGAACTCAATCTGAGAAGAAATCTGTCTAAGCTCTAATCTCATGACCATCTCTGCATGTCCTAATTTCTCAGTATTTGGGCAAAATCCTTAGGAAACACATGATTTACATAACCTTCAGGTGCTACTGCTTAGCAGTTACACCTTTGTTGGCTCAGATAGGAAGTTTTCTTTAATGGAATCTAGTTTCTAAAGTAAACTGCCACATCCACCTCTTTGCTTTATCCATCTCTTCATGTTGATTTGAGGGAAAAACTTTTTTTTTTTGAGATGGTACCTGAGATGCCAAAAGTACAGGTACTGTGAGAGTCAGTGGGTAGGGTACCAACCTTTTTCATTAATAACACTACGGTGAAATGATAAAACATCACTGCACTCTACAAGGATCCATCCCTGATAGAAAGAAAGAAGAGAAGGACTTGGATAGAAAAATAAAAACACAGATCCCATAAGTAAATATTTGGTAGATATTTCAGCTCAGTGGGTCTGGGGTAAGGCTTTCATATCTGCCTGTCCTTGAACATTAATTTTAATGATGGGTAGCAANCATACAGAAAAAATGTAAATGCATAAGGAAACAGCATCAACATCNCCACAAGTGACACAAACAGGAAACTGATCAGACCAAGATACGGCAAAGCATCCAGAAAGCCTTTTCTGTTTTAAATCCAAATGCTGCACTCTTCCCCTGGTGCCAACATTGTGAGTGCCAACAGCTTAATTTGGGTTTATATTTTTGAAATTACATATTAATAGAATTATACAACTTGTACTTTTCTGTTTCTGCTTTCTTTGCTCAATATTGTGGTCATGAAGTCTATTTTGTCATCACATCGGTGGCTCATTCATTCCTGCAGCTAAACCAGTGATAAACACTTAGGTTATATACAGCTAGGGTGGTTTTTTTTCTTGATGTTGAATCTGATGCCACTGAACCCAAGTGATTTGAAAGTAGTTGCCATGTTGCCTTTCTTCCTCCTGCTCCCACACATCAAACAGTGTCTTACACAGGTAGGAGATCAACAGATATCTGTTGGATTGGGTCCAAATTACATTTTCTACCTGTATCAGCAGATGAAGAACAGCGAAGCTATCACTGTATTTTCCACTATCTTGCAATAATNCAGAATGGTACCCCAAACAGGATGATAAAAAGGAAACATTGGCTCATCCCAAACAGCCATCTCTTCTCACTTCACAGAGACCACTCCCCAAATATCCTCAGGTCTGTNCAGGAAAAAAAGATCTTAGGTCACAGGCTGGCCTAACTACAGACACACTTGGTCAATTTAACAAGCATTTACTGAGCCTGTTGTTTGAATACTATTTTAATGATTACAACCAGTTCCACAAGAAAACTAGGCGATAACCTTCAGAGCCACAACCTTCAGAGTACATTGTTTCAGCACATCTGCTCAGTGACTCNAGATAGAACCCCCTACTCTTTGCCTCAGTGAAGGAGACAGATTCTTCAGGGATAAATTCATGTTGGTCCAAATTCACAAGTTCCAATACCCAGAGTTGGTGATAACAATGTTTCTGATCCTCCTGCCTCTCCCTCCTGAGCGATTACAGGCACGGGCCACCATACCCAGTTTTAGTCTGTGATGGGGATCTGGGAATGGAACCCAAGGATTCCTTTAAGCTGTGAGCCACTTCACCAGCCCAGAAGTGGAAGATTTTTTTTTTCAAATAAACCTTACATTATTCAGTTTTAATCCAAGTCCAGTGACAATCAGGTTCCATTAATAATGAACTATTTTTTCCAAAAGAGGTATATTATAGTCATGAACTAAACTGCCCATTTTTTTTGTAAAATTACCATGTAAAAATGTCTAAAGAGCAAGAAAGTAGATTTCTTGTAAAGATGAAGAGATATTACCCTCCAAGGTTGACCTTTTCATTTTTGTTCCTCTGTTTTTCCTTGAAAACTGCCCTTGGTGCTGGTAAGACTGAACTTCTCTGAGATGGAACANAATATGAGGTAACAAATAGGGACATGTTCAAAGCTTCATTTTTGTGGTCAGTAATCCCAACCTTTTCTTCCCATTGGGGAGCAACTCATGATTTCTGGCNGCTCATGAATCTCCTGGGAAATAGCAGATTTGGGGATTCCAGCTCTACCATTCCAATTTTCTCCGTGGCAAAAATTTGCATTTATGACTAGTTTCAGAACTGGGCAAGGCTCTTTTTTCTTCACTTCTTTGGCAGTGATAACATGCCAAAATAAATACCAAGGATTACGGTGGAGCCAAGATTTGTGGAGTGTCCAGTATTACACAGCTAAGTATGACCTTACACAAACTATTTCCCCGAAGTTTTAACTATATGTTGGACTCAGGTATGTATGTACATGTATGTTTCTGCATGCATGTGCAACTCTATGCAAGCCTTGAAGGTTAACTGCATTTATTCATAATGCCATGAAACATTGGGAATAAAGGACACAGCCAACTGCCAGGTGATTGAAAGCTCCTGTCTATTGTAAATCTTTTCTCTTAATGTTTTGGGGGGTGGGTTGCATGTGCCATGGTGTGTATGCGAAAGTCGGAGGACAACTTGAGGGATTTGGTTCTCTCCTCATAGCACCTGGGGATGGAACTCAGGTCACTGGGCTCAGCAGCAATCACTTTTAACTGCTGAGCCCTCTTCCATATCTGCTACCGTCTATTTAGATTAAATTCTCTTGGTTTTCAAGTATGGAATCTATACACTTCTATACACTTTGAAGTCCAGAGAATAAAATATATATATATATATAATATCATTTATATATAACCATTGTATATATGTGTATATATACACACATATATACATATACATACACACACATATATAATATATACATGTATATATTTTATATATATTGCAAGACTGGAGGGGCACCTAGATTAGCTGAAGGGGTTCTAGGGGGGAAAATGAACAGCAACAGTATAAAGAAACANAGAGAAGACAGAGGATGTTGGCTTCCCTCCCCTCCCTACCCTAGCAAGTGGGGATGAACCCCTGTTGACAAGCACTGTGTAGTCCTTCACAGTTTACCACACCCTCCGTACATTTAGTAACTTATTGGGCTATCTCAGCACTCCTGGAGAAGAAACATCAGGTGTGTATCTAGTGTCATGTCTGAGTTTTCAGGCCTTGGGGTCATACTACAAGGATTCAAATCTTGATCACCTCAATCACTTCCTGCTAGTATGATCCCCTTTGAGGATAGGGTATTTTTGAAATAGGATCTCAGTCTGTAGCTCTGGTTGGTATGGAACTCACAGAAATCCTCCTGCTTCAGCCTCTCAGCTGCTGGGATTATATGAGCCACCACACCCAGCTATGACATAACCATGGTCATTAACTTCTCTGTGCTTCACCTTTATTATTCATAAAACAATGATGATAATAAAATTCCCTACCTCACAGAATTGCTGCCAAGAGAAAAATGAAGTAACCCAAGGCCTTGATATCCAGCCTACCACATAATAACTCTTAAGATGTTAGCCGCTAGTTGTGCTCGGCATTTGCTGATATGGTTTCTCTATTTGGTGCCATACCATACGTCACGGTTTGANCCTGGAATATCCTCCACAGGCTCATGAACAGGCTCATGCCTTCAGCACGTAGGCTTCCAATGCTATTTTAAAGACTGTGGAGCCTTTAGGGGGANGGGTCTGGCTGGTAGTGTAGCTCACTAGCAAAGTCCTTTGAAGGTTACATCCAAAATCTCCACTTCCTGGTTCGTCACAATCCAGATAGCTTCACTTTGTTGACCTCTTGATGCTCCAGATGAAGCCACGTGCCTGTCTTCCCTAGAAGAGCAACTGAAATCCATTTGAAACAGTGAGCCAAAAGAAACCTTTTCTCTGGAAAATTCTTCCTGTTGGGTATTNGCTCACAGCACAAATAACTGATGATGTATCATAAGAAGTTCTATGCCACTAAGGTTATGTGTTCACCCATATTTCCTTTAAGGTCTTGAGTTCTACATTTCAATCATAAGAAGTTCTATGCCACTAAAGTTATGTGTTCACCCATATTTCCTTTAAGGTCTTGAGTTCTACATTTCAATCTTTTGTGTATCAGCTAAAATCTGTTTGGGTGGATAAGAGGGGATCTAACTTTTTTTTTTTTTAACAAATGACATAATACACAACCCAGAACCTCAGTGTGTTTATTATGTACAGTAGAGCAGGAGGAGATAGCCAGTCTCTGTAGGAAGCAGTCTGGGCTATAAACNGCTGGGAGGAGGAAACTGGAGTTGCCAGTTTTTGCACACATTGGTCAACTGTTTACAAACAGTTGGAATAGAGAAAGGTATTGCCATTCTGAGCCTGACCAGAGGAGGTCTTTGACACTTCTGTTGGCCTGAGGTATTGGTGCTTGCCATGGCCACTTTTGTATGTCAACAATGGACGTTCATCCAGGGTTTCTTCCTCTGAACACACACACACACACACACACACACACACACACACACCAAGGCTTCCAGGGACAGGCTCATCTGTCACCACTGGTTTCCTCCTACTGGACTGTCTTCAGGAGCAATAGCCTTCGTGCATCTATCCTCTATGTCATTTATGACAGCAAGGCCTTCTTCTAAAATTTCTCATCAGGCCTTGTCCAAGGCTGTTCCTGAAATGGGTTCTTTTCTCTACTCTTCTGAACTATGTCTTGGCTGTTTATTTAGCTTCTTTTCTTTGTCATAAGATCTACTTGTAAACTNCCTGTCTTATTCACTGTTCTATTGCTGTGCAGCAACANCNTGACCATGGCAAATCTTATAAAGGAAAGCATTTAACTGGGGCTTGCATACAGTTTCAGNNGTTTAGTTCATTTTTGTCATGAAAGAGAGCATGGTTGCATGCAGGCAGACATGGTGCTGTGTAGCTGAGAGCTCTACACCCAGATCCACAGGCAGTGGGAAGAGAGAGTCACTGGGCCTGGCTTTGGCTTCTGAAACTTCAAGGCCCANGCCTAGTGATGCACTTCCTCCAATAAGGCCACACCTCCTAATCCTTCTAAGTAGTACCACTCCCTGGTGACTGAGCATTCAAACCTATGAGCCTATGGGGGCCATTCTTCTTCAAACCACCACACAGACCATGAACATGTCTCTCAATGCATGAAAACATTTCACTTCTGTGTTTTTATATTTCTAAGGAGCCTGTTGTAGGCTGCAAAAGTTCAACCCATCCTTGAGAATCTTCACAAAGTGTTTCTTTTTCTTCTTTAGTACCTTTCCTTCTTANGCCTCTTCAGCTCCCTGTTCATCAGACAATAGGATAGTTTCAGCTCCATTGCAGTCTGATGGGACTGCCATCATATGTGTGGTCCATCACTGACAGAGATGTCACTATATAGTGTCTAGTTGTACCTACAACTGTGCACCCAAGCCCCCATTGCAATAGAACATCACCACCACTCTAGAACATTCCCTTAGGCCAGGTTCTTTGTATCAATTTCTTCCATAACTCCCCAGTCATCCACTGTTATGGTTTTTTTTTTCATTATAGATTGGTTTTGCTTATTCTAAATTTCATTTGTAATGGATGGCAATGCTTGCTCTCCTGTGCTGGGGTTATTTATGTTGGTACATGCCAAGTAGCCCATTCTTTTACATTGCTGAGTAAATGTGCATACCAGGTGGGGCTATTACTATTCCAGTTTTCTGTCTGTGATACCTCCTGTGGTGGTTTGAATGAAAATAGCCTCTCATAGGTTCATAGGGATATGGCCTGGGTGGAGTAGGTATGGCCTTATTGCAGGAAGTGTATCATTGCGGGTGAGCTTTGAGGTTTTAGAAGCTCAAACCAGGTTCAGTTGGCTCATTCTCTCTTCCTGCTGCCAGCCTATCCAGATGTAGAACTCTCAGGTCCTTCTCCAGCACCATGTCTGCTTGCATACTGCCATGCTTCCTGCCATGATGATAATGAAATTATCTGGAACTGTAAGACAGCCCCAATTAAATGTTTTCCTTTATAAGAGTTTCCATGGTCATGGTGTCTCTTCACAGCAATAGAACATTGACTAAGACACCATCTTTCCAGCACTTTCTGTTTCCTTTTTGTTAGTAAGATCTCCAGTAAGTTTGTACTTAGGACACTGTTTTATTTCTGAAATTTCCATTTTGTTCTAATATAGTACTTCTGTTTTCTGCTAATTGTCTTCTATTCTTTTAGGATGAGTAGTTTCTCCTTTATCTTCATGATTGTGAAAAGATAAAACTTTACTAACCCAACATCTGAGTCATCTCTGATGTTGGTTTCCACTTCCCTCAGACTCTTCTCTTGAATATAGAACCACATTTTTCAATGTGGACATTTTGCCTGAACATTTTGGGTTCTACGCCAGTCAGATGTGCTGAGGTAAAATACCCAACAGTCACACATTAAAAAGAGAAACGGTTTACTTGGGCTCAGTCCCAGACGTTCCAACCCATNGTGGCATGGAAGGCATGGTGGCTGAGAAGCCGAGAAAAGAGGGTATCCGCTCTCCCTGTCATAACATCTGAGCCCCCAGACTACAAGGCGTGGCACTGACCACGTTCAGGGTGGGTCTTCCCTTCTGGAGATGCCCTCACTGATGCCCAGAGCTGTGCTTTACTGCTCTCCCAGGCACTTCTCAATCCAATCGACAATCAAGATGGTTAATTATCACATAGTCTATGTGGGCACTGTGAAAATACATTGTAGTGGCTGTTATGTTCCTCTCCAGAGTGCTAGTTTTCTGTTTATTTATTTCATTATGTAACAATACTTCAGCTGAGCTCGGAATCTAAACTGTCTCTCTTGCAGTGGTGACTGATGAAGATTTTGTTAAGTACTTCTAGACTTATCTTGGCAGCTTGTAGTCTGCCTCAGATAAAGGTGTTAACCAGTTAGTGTGCTGGATACACGGGTTTGAAGCTCAGGAGAGATATTTAAACTAGATATGCAAGATTATGAAGAACCAACATAAAAATGGTAGATATGTCCATCAGCATGGATAAAACCACTTAAGGACAAGTGAGAAGAAAGGAGAAAGTGTTTGTTTTCTGTGGTTATCCTAATAAAGTACCATATACTGGGTGATTCAAAGGACAAAAACTCACTTCCTCAGGATTCTGGAGGCTAAAAACCTAAGACCAAGGTGTGAGGAGGGTTGGTCTCTTCTGTGGACTCTCTGCTTGGCTTGTAGAAGGTGGCCTTCTGCATCCTTACATGGTCTTCCCTCTGTATGCAGCTGTGTCTGGATTTTTTCATCTCATAAAGACAGTCATTTTAGACCAAGACACCCCCACACACCAGTCATCTCATTTCAACCTAGTTCACATTTTAAAGATCCTACCCTCAAATACAGTCTACATTTGAGAATTTAGGGTTTAAGATACCAATGCATTATGGGAGCAGAGGCTGGGCGGGGGCAGGAGGGAGGTGGCATGGTACAGTGCAGCCCACGACAAGCACGTGAGAGTGCTCAGTGAGTAAAAACACTTGGCATAAGCCTGACAACCTGAGTTCTGTCACCAGAACGCATATTGGAGGGAGAGAAACTTCCAGCCAGGCAGTGGTGGCACATGCCTTTAATCCCAGCACTCTGGAGGCAGAGGCAGGCAGACTTCTGTGAGGCCGAGGCCAGCATGGTCTACAGAGTGAGTTCCTGGACAGCCAGGGCTACACAGAGAAACCTGGTCTCGGGG
>LZPO01044491.1:115915-138209 GCA_001675575.1 Neotoma lepida | reverse complement strand
AGATGAGAACACTACCGGACAGGCTCATAAGGCACCCACCACGTTCACTAACTTCAGAACATCCAGTAGCTCCGAGGCCACCAGAGATTCCTCCCTGTGGAGGGGAAGAAATGAAATTCTGAGTCTGTGATATCTGGCATGGGGGAAACATTGCTTTTAGTTTTGGACATACCACTGAGGGGCATGTTAGGGTTTCTAACGCTGTGATGGAACACCATGACCAAAAATAAGTTGGAGAGGACAGGGTTTATTTGGCTTACGCTTCCACATTGTAGTCCGTCATTGGAGGCAGTCAGGACAGGAACTCAAACAGGGTTTGAATCTGGAGGCAGGAGCTGATGCAGAAGTTATGGAAGGGTGCTGCTTACTGGCTTGCTCAGCCTACTTGCTTGTAGAACCCAGGATCACCAACCAAGGGATGGCCCCACCCACAATGAGCTGAGCCCCCCCCCCATCAATCACTAATTAAGAAAACATCCTACTGTCTGCAGCCCTAACTTATGCAGGCATTTTCTCAATTGAGGCTCCCTCCTCTCAGACGACTCTAGTTTGTGTCAAGTTGACATAAAACTAGCCAACACAGATCTTAATACTATTTTCTTTTCAGAATGGGGACGGGTTCCTGGGTCAGGTAGTTTGAAGTGGCAGGTTACACACAGCATTTCAATTGCATGACTACACTTTCACAATGTTAATGCACAGTGAGACTCATTTCCAGGCAGTGTTCCAGGCCTCTGTCTATAGTAAGCCCTTTCAGGGAAAGCCCAGCATGTCTCCATGTAACACCCTCTCAGAAAAATAAGAGACCCTATGTCAAGTCCAGTCTTCTAGTCTAGAACACTGCCACCAGCAAGAGAGAGAAAGCAGACCAGCAGGGCAAGCCCCTTGGCCAGCATCACTGCATCAACCTCTGTGGAGCATCTTTCCCAGGCTGCAGCTACTTCCCAAGTAAGGTGCTTGTGTGGATTGTTTTTTGTTTTGTCTTTGAGGGTGGGGCAAAGTGGACTTTTAATTCTTAATTGCTGCCTAGTTTTCAATATAACTGACACAAGCTAGAGTCAACTGAAAGGAAGGAATCTCAATTGAGAAAATGCTTCCCTAAGATTGGGCTGTAGGTAAGTCTGTAGGGCAGTTTCTTAATTAGTGATTGATGAGAAAAGGCCCAGCCCATTGTGGGTGGTGCCATTCCTGGGCTGGTGATCCTGAGAGCTGCAAGAAAGCAAGCTGAACAAACCATGAGGTGCAAGACAGTAGGCAGCACCCCTCCATGGCCTCTGTATCAGCTCCTGCCTCCAGGTTCCTGCCCTGCTTGAGTTCCTATGCATTCACTGCTTTGGTAAAGAACTGTTGCTTTTGGTCATGGTGTTTCAGTATAACAATAGCAGCCCTGTTGAGTGAGGTAAGACACTTGTCAAAAAAATTACAAGACTTGTGCCTTAGATTCTCAATATAAATTAGCATGTACAACATAACTAACTATAAAGCAAAACAGAGCCAACTATTTGGAAATAAGAGCAACACTTCCCATACTCCTGCCCCAGTGCCCCGCTGTTACTTGATGTCGCCATTGCTTTTCTGTGGGTAGTTCACTGTCATCATTAAAATTGTTATATTCTATGAAATCTTCCTCTGCTTAACCCTCTCACTCTTAAATCGCTTTCCTGAAGTTAAAAAAGGCAGAGCCACCATGGAGAACAGCAGCTAACATCTGTATGAGGATGCTCTTTCCCCCATCCANGTCCTACCTCCTCCTGGTCCACACCCCACACGATGCTCCCATATCTTGAATTGGTCATGGCCATTTCTCAGTGTAGTTCACCATCCACACTGCTGCTCCTCTTTCTAGACCTGGCTAAAATGGTCACAAGATGTATTCAGTATCTGTCTGGACATTAGCTTTCTGGATATAATCTTTTTGTTGGTTATAAGTTGTTAAACTGATTTCATTTTGTCCAACCAATTCCTTACTATAGTTCTGGAAGATTCAGGATGGGGACAACAGTGGCCAGCAGGAAGTACTGTGGGGTATCTTTCTGAGAATGTTGAGGGGTTTGGTGATACGGGTTGCAACAGACAACTTGCTTCTGCCTCCCCAGGATCCATGTCTTTTTGTAAAAGCACTCCAGTCTTCCCTTGGGAATCATCTCCTCTTTTTCATCGATTCACACAAATTGGGAGAGAATGGCACTACCATCTGGAGAGGAGAAGAGGACCTAGAAATGGTCCCAAGAATGCACTAGTCAGCAACTGGAGATGCAATTCTGAGGGAATTAAACACAAACAAACTTTAGCTAGAGAACAGAATACAAAGTAAATGTCTCCAGAGAAGGATGTAGACGGACTTTCTTTTCGGCCACCAGCCCCAAGTAATAACACAGAGACTTATTATTAAGGATGAAAGCTTGGCCTTAGATTAGGCTTTTTCCCAACTAGCTCTTATAACTTAAATTAACCTGTTTTTATTAATCTACAGTCTGTCACATGGCTTAGTTACCTCTCCTCTGTACTGAATGTCCAACTTCTTCAGTGTCTTTCTGACATCTCTCTCATGCCTAGATTCATCCCAAGCTCCTCTCTCTGCCAGAAGTCAAGCTGATTTTCTCCTGCTTAGCTATTGGTCATTCAGCTCTTTATTAAACCAATCACAATGACACATCATCACATAGTGTAAACAAATATTCCACAATATTTCCCCCTTTTTGTCTAAATAAAAAGGGTTTAACGTTGACACAATAAAAATAAAACAAATAAATAAAAATAAGAACAATTATCAAGTAAGAATTACATTCAAGTATTTAGTCCATTTCCATTTGGCAAATTTGGAGAAAATACTCCATTATCTATCCTATCTTGTTGAGTCCAAAGTTTTGTACTTAATTTACTTTTTAGTGTAACTTGTATTACCAACCTAAAAGTATCTTTTTAGATTTTTTTATCTTTTTAGATCTTCAGACATTTTCTTAAACAATTTTTTATGTTTCTCAACTTTATACATTTTACATCTCTTTTGTAAGGTTTTTTTTTTCTTTAAATTTGATAACAAGGAAAACTGTAAAACTGTAACTATTCTTCAACCCAATTAGAGACCCAAGGAGGATATATTACCTGAGTAAACAGAAGCACAGAGCAAACAACCTCCAAAACTAGAAACAGAGACATCTGACTGCATGGACAGTCACCCAAGGTTCTTTTGTAATGTTGAGTCATCCATCTTTGGCCTACAGTCCTAGAATATCTGACAAACTTTTCTGGGAAGCAGGAATTTTGAAGGACTGTTCTGCCTTGTCTTGGCAAAGTTTGGCAGTTGCTTTCTTTTGTGTCCTGCTTGTCCAATTTGGAGAGCATACTGTCAGCAGTCAAGGCAAGGGCAGTTTCTTGCCCAGTGGCTAACTCTGCCATATTGAAAGCAAATTCCATATGGAGGTTCTTTGATGCCCATCATCCTTTTTTGAGGTAAACTGGTGCTGCCAGGAGCAGATGTGTCTGTCATGAAAAACNTTATATTATTAAAACATCTTAAATGCCCTATTATAGATCTCTGAAGTGTTTGAAGACCATTAAAACTAGTAGTTGCTTTTTTAGTTTAAAAGTAGATTCAATAGTCTACCCTTTTACCCTATCATTCCTATATCCCCCTATTTTCTTTTCAGAAAGAGATCTCTGGATCTAAGCTCCTTTGCTTAGTTTTTTCCCTGACCATGGCCAGTAATAATTTGCAATCAACGCCCCCCCCCCCAACAATGACAAACATCTATAATCCACCAAATGACCAAAAACCACCCACCTCACTTCTTGGGAATGCAAGTGTTGTGTTCTCTAGACTGCTTCCTGTTGTCTGGGGGCAACAGCATCTTTAAGGGACCCTGAGAAAATTCAGATAATGGTTAAGTCCTGAGGGAGCTAGCTGTTGTCCAGTCTCAGTGTGATGGGAAAGTGTAGGGCTTATCTGAAGTCTTGGCTGGAGTAGTCTGTGAGGCTTAATCATCTCAGCTAGCCACTCTGAAGTTGTTCTGGATGGAGATTTTTGAGNAAAGTACAACAGAGGCATTCTGAGAGGCTGGATCACCTGGGCTATTTGTCTTCTTTAATGGTGTCTGGTCCTTTTTTTGTTGTTTTTGAAAACACACACTTTTAAAGGTAACATACATATCTGAATTAACACAAGTATGGAATGTACTGTGTGCATGAGTCAGCTAAAGATGATTTTCTGTGTTTGAGCAGTTAAAAGGCATCTATCAACTTTATAAGTCTGTTTGGACTGCATAACCAAACTGTAATATAAATCTCTATCCATGTCATATGAAAGGATGGTATATAATAGTAAGTCATGAGGACTCTGTAGCCAACAAGATTTATCATGTCTCACCCAGTCTCAGAGCTGTTCCCCTGTTGAGGAATCAGCTTAAACATCACCTGTCTTGTAGTTTTTCTTGTTTTTTTTTTTTTTCTTTTATGTCTGCAGCCAAGATTTTCAGGAGGTCTTCTCAGTCAAATCTGGTCTTTATTAAATTTGAAGGAATCCATAGCTTTTTGTTTCCTGAGGAAACAAAGCATAACCTCTCCCCCAATGCAACACATTTTCCGGCTTCCATTCTAAAGTTAAGACATCCTTAAAACATATAGGCTGGTTTAATTCAGTAATTTTTTTCTATAATCCAGTATCTCTCAGCAGCTGCCATTTTTGTTTNTTGTTCATTAGCATTTAAAAAAATTTAAAGTCAACAAAGCACCATACAAGATCCAGATGCCCTGTGTACTTCCTATCTTTATGTGGCTTATTCTTTCTATATTACTTTACTTTCTCACTAAAGACTTTATTATTTTTAAACTATTATTTATGACTATCTATACTCATTTTATTCTTTCTTTAGCACCTAAGCACATCTTTAAACATTTTTAAACCTGTTAAGAGGTTTTTTTTGAGTCTGAACTTGACTTTTTGCAGGCCTGCAGCCACATACTTGGAGCATTCTCAGACCGCTGGAGACCAATCTTAAATTGTTAGCTACAACTATGGAATGGTGCTGGCGGCTGGCTCCACCACCAGCACCAGCACCAGTCCTTCCCTGCCTTGGTTCCGTGAGAGCCTAGCCTCATGCCATTCAGTACCTGGCTCCAGAGCCACATTTACCCTCCCCAGCTCCGGGAAGTTGCTGAACCTGCTTTCCAGAGTCCCAGCAAGTGGCAGCCAACTGGTGCGAGTGCTTGTGGAGAGGCCCAGGTGGCAACTATGGTAGCTCTGGACGGCATGACTTCTCCGTCCATCAGTCACCAGATACTGTCAGACTTTCTTTTTGGCTGTCAGCCCCAAATAATGACACAGAGACTTATATTAATTATGAAAGCTTGGCCTTAACTTAAGCTTTTTCCAACTAGCCCTTTCAATTTAAATTAACCTGTTTTTATTAATCTACTTTCTGCCATGTGGCTTGATTACCTCTTTTCTGTATTCTATGTCTGACTTCTTCAGTGTCTCTCGAGTGCCTAGATTCACCTAGAGTTCCTCTCTCTGCCTGGAAGTCCTACCTATCTTCTCCTGTCTAGCTATTGGCCATTCTGCTCTTTATTAAATCAATCACAATGACACATCTCCACACAGTGTAAACAAATACTCTGCATCAGGGAGGCAACAGTGAAGAAAGCAGAGCTAAGAAAGGAAGAGAGTCAATTAGGAAGACATTTGAATCCTGGAATCAGCTATTTCTGAAGCTAAATGTCTGAGTGAATTTCGTAGGAATAATTTACAGGTCTGAGTCAGTTTGTTGATTTCTCATTTGCAACTACATTCTATCCAATTTCAAAGCCTGACAATTCAAGCTAATTTCCATAATTCCCATCAAGGTACTTCTGGATTCAAGACAGTTAATCTTCTATTCTACTACCCATGAAGAAGGCGCCTGGACTTCACTACCTTTTGCAGTAGGTTTTGTTCATATCCTCTTGAGCAAACTCAGGCTCAAAAAGACTTTGTAACTTGCTCAAACGTAGGCCTTGACTATTAGACCCAACCTGACTCTTGGGCTTGTCTGACTTTTTCTTCTACATGATGTTCCATGTGGCACCAGACTAGCTACAGAAAACATATACTGACATATGCAATCTCAGAATTGCACATAGACATTGTTTTCTTTCTTGGAGGGAATGGCTGTTCCTTACAGCTCTATCTGGCAAACTGAACAGGGAGCTTTAGACCTGGCAGTTCTGACTCAGCCAGGGCTTTCATTTTGCGCTTACTGGCTGNAACACAGAGAAGTTCACTGGGATGCCTGTAGGCCTCCTTTTTAACTCTGTCACCATGTCACGGGGCAGTTTGACCTCAAGCTGTGTGCAGGTGCCATAGCTTGTATCCGGTCTGTTAGCTGAGCACATCCAAGAACTAGATGTAAAGATAAGCCCTGTGACTCACATTGACATTAACCTGTTAGATGAAAAACTACTTTGAATCTACACCAAGGACTGAGCAGCCAAAAAAAATCCCAATCTCAGGATATTGTTTAATAAATGCTCTTAATACTACTAGTGTGGGGTGAGGCAGATGCTCCGTAGTTTCAGAAGAAACCAAGGCTCCGAAGGATGGAGAGCCAGCCCAATCTAGGAACCAAAGGCTTCCCTCAAAATGACCTTAAAAAAAAAAGGGTTACTAGTCACCCCAAATATTATAGACATACCCAGTACTTAATACTGTGAGTTAAACCAGGCAAGACCATTACCAGCATGATGAACGCTAAGTAAGGGGTCGAGGGCATCTGTGGAAACAGGAGATGTACAGGAGTCAGGGCCTCCCCCAAAAGCTAAAAACTGAGAAGGCTCAAAGAGAAAAGGGAAGGACTTGGCCTAAGTTTCTAGGCCTCTAAGCATCATCAAACAACACATTAGAAGGCAGCCTTGCTCCAAATCTCTTAAGACTTCATAGTTTTCCCTTTTAAATTGATTGGTGGCCACACATTTAATTCATTGACAACCAGTGGCCTCACAAACCCTGTGAACATTCTCACATGCTTTCCAAGGTTTTTAATAATTAAGCTGGAAAGCATTTATTTTGCTTTCTGGGTATTTAAATATTTTTGCTCTTTGCAGTGTGCCACCAGTATTCCTCTCCTGGTTTCCGGCAAACATTCTCATAACTTATAAATCTTTGACACAATGCCTTCATTGCCTAGCGGGTAAAACAGCAGTGACCCACAGAACTCAAGGCAGAGAAAAGCATGTGTCTGGGGAGGTAGTTCCAGGAACTAAATAGCCTGAAGTTGCTTGTCATAACTGAAGTTGGATCCCTTCACATAGCAAGACAGGCGGCCATTGCAAAACACACGGCCTCTAACATTCTTCTGTGAAGACTAAGCAAGAGCTTCTGGATGGCCATGCATACCCAGACACAGCAGCAGGAAACAGCACTGCCCTTACTCCAAGACCAGCAGCCACCCTGCTACTCTGTCCTAGCCTTGGTGACCCGGTACTCAAATCACCACATGCCATCACTAGGCTAGGTACCTTCATATTTAACACAGCATCTACCTTNGTCAGTTTGAGTACACCATTTACCCCAAACTGTAGCAGAGAAAAACTAACAATCCAGTCAATCATAATAGTTCTTGAATGCAAGGTTCTTGAAAGGGTTGGAGATTGTGGGGAGAGGATAAAGCATATCCTGAGCCTTCGGAGAAACCCAATGTCAGAATCACCTGGGATGCTTTCAAACGAATACAATCAGGACCTGTCCTCCAAGTTGGGTCAGACCGTCTTGACAAGTATAAGCCAAATATGACAAGGCCCTACAGCAGTCCTACACCCAGCACCCTGACAAAATGACAACTTCTGTTTGAGTAAAGGGATGATGTGGCTTGATCTGTTAGATGTCAAATACTGATCAATTATTCCTCTCAAATGACTTCTTAGTTGTGGCCAACAAAAGTACATAACAGCCTGGCCTGCTTACTGACATTCCCACTGTTAGTCACTTCTGAAGAACAGGCTGGGGCCACCTGAATGTGGAGTTCTAAGTCTGGTTACTCGTCATTAAGTGGATGGGTGAAAAACAATGGAGACATGGGTTGGGCACAGAGACCAGAGAGCTGAATCCCCATTCCTCAGACCCGATAAAACCTTAAGTCTCCAACACAGAGGCAACTCCGCATCTTCTCGCATCCTTGATTAAAGCCCAGTAAGTCCATTTATTCAGCCTACCCTGCTCCCTTCTCAGCCAGGTAAATCCATTCCTACTACATACACTGCCCCAACTTCAGAGTCCATTTCCCCCAGNCCGTTAGTTTTTCCATCTACCTTCTGTACTTAAGAGTGGTCTATAATCTGAAAAGAGTGGCATGCTGAATAGTTTTGTGCCAACTTGACAAAGGCCAGGGTCCTTTAAGAAGAGGAAATTCCAAGTGAGAAAAATCTCTTAGACTGACCTGTAGGCAAGTCTGTGGGGCATTTTCTAGACTAACGATTGACAGTTCACTGNGAGTGGGGCCACCCATGGGCAGGTGGTTTGGAGTCCTGTAAGAAAGCAGGCTGAGCAAGCCAGTAAGCAGCCATGGTCTGTCCTTCAGTTTCTGCTTTCAGGTTCCTGCTTGAATTCCTGCCCTGAACTCATGATGGATGCATGTCCTTCATGTGTTTGGGACGTGTAAATCAAAACAAACAAACAAACAAACAAACAAACAGCAAAACTTCTTTCATCTCCGAGCTGCTTTTGGTCATGGTGTTTTATCACAGCAATAGAAACCCAAATAGGATAGGCCAAGACAGAAAGCCAAATTCCCACACCAGATCTACCCAAACAGAATTCTACCACAGAAGTAAGCACTTCCTAAACAACCCCTGGTAAGCAGCTAGACCAAGGAGCAAAGTTAAGAACAGAGCAGACTGCACNAGCCGAATAATCTCCAGACAGCAACTGGCAGATAACTCCTGCCTATAGAAGGGCTTTGCTTTTTTGAGAAATTAAAAAAGGATCAAGAGTGGTTGTTTAAAGAAATATTGCATTTGTGGGGATGCAGTCTTGTGATCATAGTACTCAGGAAGCTAAAGCANTGCAAGGCTGGACTATTTACTAAGTAAGACCTTGTCCAAATAGGGAGNGAAAAAAACTAATTCATCCTTTTCGTATTATCTTCACCACTGCTCCCAGATGTTGCAACTCCAGAACCAGCTGTAGCAGAGGGCTGGAACTCACCAGACANTCCTGTGTTTACAGACAGATANACACATCCTCTATGCTGCTTGAGACAATCTGCTCGGGCTTCTACCTGCTCCCTGATACTGACTAACAGTACCATTTCCAAAGCACATATGAGAGAACAGGAGGCTCCTATCAGAGAAAACCTGGCNGATCCAAAGCACCATGGCCACTGAGTTCTGTTTGGACAGGTCCGATTTAAAACAACAGTGGCCTCAAACATATGGTAGACCAAATTCTAAGATGATCAATCAAACACTAATTCAGACAGTGCCATAACGGCCCAATCTTAAGACAGGAGGACTGGCCAGGTAGGACCGCTATATCACAGATTGTTTCAAGGTAACGTTTTTCTCTAGCTGGTGTCCCAAGAGGAAGTCAGATTCTGTTTAAATGTCAAGGATTTGACACAGCCTTGCTAGCTTGAAGATGGAGGAGTCAAGTGAAAGGGAATGCTGGTAGAATTCACAGGCTTCAGTTGTTGGCAGCAGCCAGCAAAGGAATGGACTTCCGTCCCACACCCTGAAAATCTACACCTTTCTTTTTCCCAGAGCCTTCAAATGAGAGCCTGAGGGGCTGACCCCATGACAGCAATTTTGTGAGATGTCATGTAGAGACGTTATCCATACTTGCCATACTTCTGACCTACCAACTCTGTGATGCTGAATGAGTACTGTTTTAAACTGTTGTGNACTGACAGAACACAGCTATAACATGGAAAGCTCTGGGCTCAGGGCCTCATCCAGATGTCCTGGTGTCCCTCAAGATCAGATCTCCAGCTCTGCATCTTCAGTCAGCAGCAAAAGACACTGCTCTTTTAATGAAAAGNAAAGAAAAAGAGGCAAAGGCCACCCTGACTTCCAANGCCTGCCCCAACAGAGAGAACACCACTGGTGTATCCTGTGTACCTCATATACTGAATCTACTGATTGGCAGGGGAATCTGCTGTGATCCTGGGATCCCTGCCCATTCTCACTGGTCTCTGCCTAAGTTCCTTCTCAAAACTGTGTTTGCAGTAAGCAGTCTTGAGGGGTGAAAAAGTCTTTCCAGTAGAATAAAGAACAGACTTGCTACACACAAGGAAGAGTCCTCAGCATCCATGTTCCTGGCCTGTGATGTGAATTTTACTGTATGCGCACCTACCCAAGCTCCTCCCTTCCACACAGGACTTGGCAGGAGACTTCAGTTTAAATATGTTTATTCTGCCTGCTATGCTACAAAGTCCTATGTCTCTCTACCCAGGACTTTGATAGCTAGGACTCTTGCTAGCATCCATGAAACAGGAATATTAGCTTACAGCTAGGTAAAATTGCAGACTCCGGCTGTTATACCTTTAAACCAGGGGAGCTAATGTTTTTTGCATTATAAACATCAAACAAACAAAATATCCTTTTGAATTTTCTTATGGAAATAATAATTTACACTATAGTGCNATTAGAAGAATAAAAACAAAATTTATGCCATACCTGGAATACAGAAAACACCTAAAGACACCCCGGAACTGCTCTCCCCATCCCAACGACTAGTCCCTCACAAACACAATTGACCAGATTAAGTACAGCATGTGCCCATGCAACAACTCATTCACAAGACAAGAGATAAAACAAGTGCCCAGCCTCTGGCATTCTCATAGTTTGTCACGATGAACAAGGGCTTCCACACACACTGCCACACTAATCCCCACACCAAACCACAGTCCAGAGACACTGTTCTAGCAGCATGGCCACCTCCTGCAGGCCCTCTTCCAGGTGAGCTGGGAAGCTCACAGCTTGGGCCTCCAAGGAATGTCACTGTCACTGGAGAAACAGCTGGAAGTCACCTGGTAGAGACATTTTTATTTGCATCAGTATTTTCAGTGGAAACCTAGTTAATAAAGTCCTTAATGTTAAGAGGCTGTCCTGTCCTGGATGGATACATCTGGATGTGGTCCCTTTGGTCCTTCGCAGCTTCTGCTTCCTCCATCCACAACGGAGCCTTCTGTTGTAACAGCATCACTTGAGGGTCTTGCTGAGATTAGAGAAGCCAATACCAACGCAAGTCATCAGCACTTTGTCCCCTCCCTTGAGTTCTTCACCACATGGCTTGGTTTCAATTTTAAACATAACCTGGAAAAAGCTCTTCAAATGCCGCAAAAATTCTATCCTGAAAGAAAATAATGAAAACATTCATTTTAAAAGAAACTCTGCCCTCTTAAAACTCAAGATTTTAATTTTTGAGACTAAGAAGACTGAAGTTAAAAATGTCTAATCAAAACTGCTTAAGTAATATTTATAGCCTATCAGTTTCCCAAGAGTACTGGAGCAGCCTATAGAGACACACACAACTAATTCAGCAAGGGAAGTTTGGCTGGAAATAGAGCCACACACTTGTTAGAGAGAACACATAAATACGGAGGTAACTTTGAGTGATCCATACAACATTTTCCTCCACGAGTCACAGCATCACAGGGTAAAAAGATGAACAAAGACTATTTCTGAGACTGAACTCCAGCAACTGCCTTCTGCTGACTCAANAGTGTTTCCTGAATGTCTGTTAGATACAGGGACCGTTTCTGGGGCTAGGGACACTGCAGTCAAATGAAAGGATGAAGAAAGGAATGCTTCCTTCCCCCATGGCAATGTCCATCTACTGGTATAACTAGTTCTTAAGAACAGTCATAAAATTTTAAATAGAGCAACAAAGAAGGAGAAGGGAGGCTGGGGGTGCGGCTTGGTGGTAGAGCCCTTGCCTGGCGGAAGGGGAATACTGCATTTGCACACAGTTAATCGGAGACAAATGGTAAATAACGCACCAGGGAGGAGCTCACAGTGAGCACTGTGAAAGATTCATGAAGCTGTTTCTTACCATTTCCTGTAAGAGAAAGAACAGCATTCCTGTCAAGGGGACCTGAGGCACCCATTCTTCAAGTGGGCTGCAAAGCAGCTACAGGGCCTTCAAACAGCAGCCCTACTAAGCTCAGTATGACCCCAGTCTGATCAGACAGCTCACCTGGAGCATTCACTAAACACATAGGTTCCTAAGGGTTAGAGGAAGCATCCTCCTGGAAAAGCCTAACTCACAGCACATGCAAACGCATGCTCACCTCTTTCCTACACTCTGTGCTGTCAGAGCATAGGGACTGGGAATCTACTACTAGCAAGCATCCATGGTGGGTCTCATCAAGCAAGTTGACGAAACACCGATAAGTGAAGAACCCTGTTCTGTCCATCTGCAATAAAGCAACACGCAGACACCTGTGGTGTGGTGCTTCCTGACCCAGCCAACCTCCCTACCAGCCTCGTAGTTCTAAGTCTAAAGTGCACATGGATGGCCTGAGGAACTTTAAAAATACTGCTTGTAGACATGCACATCAGTGGAATAGAACTGAGGGTCAAGAAATAGACACAGGTAAGCTTATCAGGAAAGAATTACAGAAATGATATGGGAATAACCGATAATTCACAAGCAAAGAATGGAGGAACTGGACCTCTTCCTCCATCACACAACTCAAGCACTTCAAAGACCTCAATAAGGGCTGAAACTCTAGGGTGAACTTCATTACTTCTGGATACGGAATAGTTTCTTAACAGCAGTAAGAGAAAATATAAAGAATTCTTACAATAATTTAGGCAAACAATTAAAAAGACAGGCAAGAGATCCAAGTAGATCCAAGTAGCACAGCAAGCACATGNGCCTGCCCCAACAGAGAGAACACCACTGGTGTATCCTGTGTACCTCATATACTGAATCTACTGATTGGCAGGGGAATCTGCTGTGATCCTGGGATCCCTGCCCATTCTCACTGGTCTCTGCCTAAGTTCCTTCTCAAAACTGTGTTTGCAGTAAGCAGTCTTGAGGGGTGAAAAAGTCTTTCCAGTAGAATAAAGAACAGACTTGCTACACACAAGGAAGAGTCCTCAGCATCCATGTTCCTGGCCTGTGATGTGAATTTTACTGTATGCGCACCTACCCAAGCTCCTCCCTTCCACACAGGACTTGGCAGGAGACTTCAGTTTAAATATGTTTATTCTGCCTGCTATGCTACAAAGTCCTATGTCTCTCTACCCAGGACTTTGATAGCTAGGACTCTTGCTAGCATCCATGAAACAGGAATATTAGCTTACAGCTAGGTAAAATTGCAGACTCCGGCTGTTATACCTTTAAACCAGGGGAGCTAATGTTTTTTGCATTATAAACATCAAACAAACAAAATATCCTTTTGAATTTTCTTATGGAAATAATAATTTACACTATAGTGCNATTAGAAGAATAAAAACAAAATTTATGCCATACCTGGAATACAGAAAACACCTAAAGACACCCCGGAACTGCTCTCCCCATCCCAACGACTAGTCCCTCACAAACACAATTGACCAGATTAAGTACAGCATGTGCCCATGCAACAACTCATTCACAAGACAAGAGATAAAACAAGTGCCCAGCCTCTGGCATTCTCATAGTTTGTCACGATGAACAAGGGCTTCCACACACACTGCCACACTAATCCCCACACCAAACCACAGTCCAGAGACACTGTTCTAGCAGCATGGCCACCTCCTGCAGGCCCTCTTCCAGGTGAGCTGGGAAGCTCACAGCTTGGGCCTCCAAGGAATGTCACTGTCACTGGAGAAACAGCTGGAAGTCACCTGGTAGAGACATTTTTATTTGCATCAGTATTTTCAGTGGAAACCTAGTTAATAAAGTCCTTAATGTTAAGAGGCTGTCCTGTCCTGGATGGATACATCTGGATGTGGTCCCTTTGGTCCTTCGCAGCTTCTGCTTCCTCCATCCACAACGGAGCCTTCTGTTGTAACAGCATCACTTGAGGGTCTTGCTGAGATTAGAGAAGCCAATACCAACGCAAGTCATCAGCACTTTGTCCCCTCCCTTGAGTTCTTCACCACATGGCTTGGTTTCAATTTTAAACATAACCTGGAAAAAGCTCTTCAAATGCCGCAAAAATTCTATCCTGAAAGAAAATAATGAAAACATTCATTTTAAAAGAAACTCTGCCCTCTTAAAACTCAAGATTTTAATTTTTGAGACTAAGAAGACTGAAGTTAAAAATGTCTAATCAAAACTGCTTAAGTAATATTTATAGCCTATCAGTTTCCCAAGAGTACTGGAGCAGCCTATAGAGACACACACAACTAATTCAGCAAGGGAAGTTTGGCTGGAAATAGAGCCACACACTTGTTAGAGAGAACACATAAATACGGAGGTAACTTTGAGTGATCCATACAACATTTTCCTCCACGAGTCACAGCATCACAGGGTAAAAAGATGAACAAAGACTATTTCTGAGACTGAACTCCAGCAACTGCCTTCTGCTGACTCAANAGTGTTTCCTGAATGTCTGTTAGATACAGGGACCGTTTCTGGGGCTAGGGACACTGCAGTCAAATGAAAGGATGAAGAAAGGAATGCTTCCTTCCCCCATGGCAATGTCCATCTACTGGTATAACTAGTTCTTAAGAACAGTCATAAAATTTTAAATAGAGCAACAAAGAAGGAGAAGGGAGGCTGGGGGTGCGGCTTGGTGGTAGAGCCCTTGCCTGGCGGAAGGGGAATACTGCATTTGCACACAGTTAATCGGAGACAAATGGTAAATAACGCACCAGGGAGGAGCTCACAGTGAGCACTGTGAAAGATTCATGAAGCTGTTTCTTACCATTTCCTGTAAGAGAAAGAACAGCATTCCTGTCAAGGGGACCTGAGGCACCCATTCTTCAAGTGGGCTGCAAAGCAGCTACAGGGCCTTCAAACAGCAGCCCTACTAAGCTCAGTATGACCCCAGTCTGATCAGACAGCTCACCTGGAGCATTCACTAAACACATAGGTTCCTAAGGGTTAGAGGAAGCATCCTCCTGGAAAAGCCTAACTCACAGCACATGCAAACGCATGCTCACCTCTTTCCTACACTCTGTGCTGTCAGAGCATAGGGACTGGGAATCTACTACTAGCAAGCATCCATGGTGGGTCTCATCAAGCAAGTTGACGAAACACCGATAAGTGAAGAACCCTGTTCTGTCCATCTGCAATAAAGCAACACGCAGACACCTGTGGTGTGGTGCTTCCTGACCCAGCCAACCTCCCTACCAGCCTCGTAGTTCTAAGTCTAAAGTGCACATGGATGGCCTGAGGAACTTTAAAAATACTGCTTGTAGACATGCACATCAGTGGAATAGAACTGAGGGTCAAGAAATANACACAGGTAAGCTTATCAGGAAAGAATTACAGAAATGATATGGGAATAACCGATAATTCACAAGCAAAGAATGGAGGAACTGGACCTCTTCCTCCATCACACAACTCAAGCACTTCAAAGACCTCAATAAGGGCTGAAACTCTAGGGTGAACTTCATTACTTCTGGATACGGAATAGTTTCTTAACAGCAGTAAGAGAAAATATAAAGAATTCTTACAATAATTTAGGCAAACAATTAAAAAGACAGGCAAGAGATCCAAGTAGATCCAAGTAGCACAGCAAGCACATGNAAGAGGCTCTGGATCATTTGCTATTAGGGAAAGGAAAAGGCAAAACTGCTAGAAGGAACTACTTCATGCTCAACTGGATGGCGGTGCAGCACCAAGAAAGCCACACAGTAACAAGTGCTGTGGAAGAAGGAATGAGGTACCTCACACGCCCTGACAGCAATGTAAAGCGCCACTGCTTGGAAAACAATCCGCCTTCAGACTCAAGCAAGGAGTTAAGGTATGACACCTTATGCTTAGATACATGCCTGAGAGAAGTGAAAGTACACGGCCCTATTAAAAAACATCTACACAAACATACATTTGTACAGCACTGTTCANAAGAGTTAAAATGAAGGAACAACCCAAATGTCCACTCATTGATGAAAGAATAAATGTGTCAAATCCAATGGGATATTACCCAGCTTTCTAAAGTGCTACACGCTACATCATAGACAAGCTTTGTAAACTGTGCTAAGTGAAAGAAGTTGGTCAATAAGTACCATATATTATATGACTCGTTTTCTATGAAATGGTCACAGTAAGAACTCTATTACTTCAGGGCTTGGTGGTGCATGCCTTTAATCCCAGCACTTGGGAGGCAGAGGCAGGCAGATCTAAGTTCAAGGCCAGCCTGGTCTACAAATCGTGTTACAGAACAGCTAAGGCTAACCAGAGAAACCGTCTTGAAAAACCAAAGCAACAACAACCCCTATTACTGAGGCAGAGAGCTGAGAGAGTGGGAAGAATGGGCAGAGACCAAAATGGGCACAGGGTTTCTTTCCGGGTGATAAAATGTGCTAAAATTAGACTGTGGTTATTCAACTCTATGAGTATACTAAAAACTGTTAAACTGTACACTGTAAATGGGTAAACTGTATGGCCATGTAAATTATATTTAGATGTGGCTGTTTAAATATATACATATATATGAGTTTTTAAAAATGTACTGATCCTGGGTCCCACCCGTAGTCAACTATGTATGAAACTAAGGATAAAGTCTGCTGTGGTGAATGTGCCTCCCCTGTGCTTCTGATCCAGGAAAGGAAAGNTAACAAGAGACTAAAGGGTGGCTGATCAACTCACCCTCTGTCTGAACTGCCTGGCATGTCACAAGAAAGGAACCAACCACTAAGCTCCCTGGTAGAACCAGAGCTCAGGGGAGATTGACTTTGCTGTCCCTCCATCTAAGAACACACGACTTCATATTTACAATACAAGCCCAGTTTTAAATTCTTCCATGAAGCCTTTCTCAGCAGTAACAGCCACCATGTGATTCTTCCCTTCCTGTGGGCTTCAGCGTTCTCTGCTTAGGGGCTCCCTAAGTTATTGCCACACTGGGCTGACCCCCTGCCTAAGTCATCTCTCTGTGCGGTTTAACAGAGACAGCCTTCTGCACACATGAAACTCTCTCTCTGCTACCGAAGGCATTAATAACGAGGCCCCAGAGAGAACTGAGGAGTTGGGGGTAACAGAAATGACGTCAACGCTCTTGGTAATCAAGGGAAGTAAGTTCTCCCCCTGCTGGCTTTCTGGTCTGACTGACNATGGGAAACTTCCCTTTCCCTATCCATCCCACCACCTTCCTCTCCTTGTCTTAGGGAAGAAAACAAAGCCATGAACCCCACAGATAAACAAGCCCCATCTGTGGCCAAGCTTCCAGCTGGCAACAGCACAGAAAACACCAGGCCCTCACCCCTCATCCGTACGCCCAGGGGAATACGGCTTGTCCCTCACTGCTGCGGTGTACTAACACGGCCCCTAAGGCAAGCATCCCTTGAGGCCTCACCCAACTACTTCACTCTGAGTCATTCAACTGTGCTCAAAAAACCAGATGCCCTCCCCAGCTGGCAGAACGCCTGGGGACTTCAACTTGCTTGGTGTCTTGGAGGGTGGGAGAGATGCAGAACTGAGTGTGTGGGCCTATGTGTGTGCAGCCCTGAGGGATTTGTAGCTTTTGGAACAGTTAAGAAAAGCAAAGGCTGTTTGGACTTTCTACAGGGTGTTCNGCCAACCNCTCTAGCTGTCTGAAGAGGCTGCAACAGATGGGACTGAGGTATAGATCAGAANGTCCTTCCCCATCTCCTGCCTCCGCCCCTACATCTTCTGCAGCTGCGATAGCAAAAAGCAAAAATGAAGTTGAAAAATGACCAGGGATGGTGTGAAATCCAAACAAACAGCTTCCTTAAGAGAGGAAAACTGATCTGAGAGCAAGGGGCAGCTTTTCTTATGGGTAAACCACCTGGGGCAACTGGAGCTTTATGCAACTTTTGAGTGAAGGATCTTAATTCCTCACTGACAACTGGATCTGCAATGATTTTTTTTTTTCAGAACAAAGTGATTCACTTTCAGAACAAACAAGACTTTTCCATGAAAGCCTCCAGTCCATCTGACAAGCAGGTTTCAGAGAATTCTGGAAGCAGAGATAATTGTCTCTGCAGATTTCCAAAGGTCAGCTGTTCCCACTGCCACTGTCCACAGGGAAGGGCCGTCCACCACAGAGTCCTGACAACCAGGAGGACAAGCTCAGACACAGGCCCTACAAGTGCCCCTGGGAAGCCCAAGGAGAGGGAGCAGTGACCCAAACAGAAAACCCTGCCTCCTGTTCCACAATCCAGCAGGTTTGTCATCTGGATGTGGGTACGGTTAAGGTTAGCAAAGTGTCAGGTGTAATAATGTCCTTAGAGGCTGAGGGACAGATCTGAGAGTAGGAAAAACTGCTTCCCATGCTCCCCTTCAGTCAGTACCCGCAGCTTTTGAGATCAGTGGTGTGTTTGATGCCAACAACATTTCAACTCTACTCCAAGAATGACATTATTAAACTTGGTTGGAGACAACAGGAGACAGAACCAGGCTGGCTGCAAAGCTGGCACACAGGGATCCAGGCTGAGTTTCGCCAACCACTTTCCACAAGCAGGTATCATTTTATTTTACTCTAATCCAAACATCTCCTAAGACTGAAATACAAAAAGTGTCACAGGACGTTTCAACTTTCACTGCACTTGACAAATGTATGGCAGGGGATACTGCAAGTGCTCCCTGCAAGCAACAAAGCCAACAATCAGGAGACAGTCACACGGGTGTGCTTGGCTGTGTGAGTGAGAAGCCCTGAGCAGCTGAAATTGAAGGACAGAGGCTTTTACACCTCAGCACTCCCCACCTAAAGGAAAGAAGTCATTATTCAAGTTTAAAGGGTCATGGTCTAAGATGTGGCAGAAGCTGAAATGAGGACCTCTGAAAGCTGTAGCATGATATTCTCTATCAGCAAAGCACTGAGAAGCTGGCGACAGTGGACAGGACCCTAGCTCTTACATGAGCTAACAGCAGTAAGAGAAGCAGTATCCCAGTCAGAACCCCACTTGCTTTCTGTGTGACCTTGGCAAGCAACATGTCTTATCACCTATGATGCACACAATAGCACCTACTTTTTCACTCACACAGGTTATGTTGAAAACTACATGAATTAAAAGATGTAAAAAGACATCTTTCTGTTTAACAGAGAGAAACCACACCTGGTCCTGGAAATCCATCCAACTACCCAGGGCTAATGAAGTCATGGATCTTGGAGAAGAACCTACAACCGCCACTTCTAAACCATCATAAGCCCTAACTACATTCTGAATATTTGTCCTTATAACCACAGCTAAGAGTGGTCCTCACACATCAAGGAAAATTCTCTTTGCAACAGATGGAGACCATTACAGAAAACCACAACCAATCAAAATGCAGAGTTGTGGACCTCAGTNCCAACTGATAGATCGCCTACAATTCCCGTACCTAAGACTCAGGGAACGTTTTGGAAGGGGGGTGGAAAGATTTTTAAGAGCCAAAGGATCATGGAGTTTACTGTNAGATTGTGGCTTCTAGAAATGTCAGAAGCTACAGCCATAGAGTCTCACCAACGTGACTGCCTAAGCATGAGCTGAACAAGGACAACAACGATAGACATGCTGAAGTGGAAGGGAGTGGGAAAGCCCATGAGGCCTCAACCCTGTACAAAAAACTATAGAGGCAACTAAGAAATGCTGAGAACAGGAGAAATAGTCTTCCCCAGGGAAGGGCACATCTATTGGCTATCCAATATCAGTGGTCAGCCCTGAAAACATACATGCAAGTAACATTATATAGACTAAGCAGACTATATGTATGTATTTAGGAATATGTATGTATGTATGTATGTATGTTTGTATGTATGCATGTGTGTGTGTAACAATTAATGGGAAAAAAGGCCATGAATTGAAAGAGAGCAAAGAAGGGTATATGGGAGAGTTTGGAGGGAGGAAAGGGAAGGAGAAATCTCAAAAAAATAAAAGAAGTAATTTTCAAAATATTATCTGGGGGTTGAGGCTCTCTAGTCTAGTTGAGTGGTAGAGCACTTGCTTGGCTGAACAGCATATGGCACTGGGTTTGCTCTGTAGTACCAGAAACAGAAACGAACAAAACCAAAAACCAATTAAACAAGTTGTTCTGCTCACAGTAAACACTATGTCTATTAAACAAACATTACTTACACAATTCTGGGGAAGCATAAATAAGAATGTATGCTTTGTGAAGGAGTGTGACTAGAAGTCTATCATAAATCTTTTTTTTTTGGTTTTTCGAGACAGAGTTTCTCTGTGTAGCTTTGGCGCCTTTCCTGGAACTCACTCGGTAGCCCAGGCTGGCCTCGAACTCACAGAGATCCGCCTNACTCACTCGGTAGCCCAGGCTGGCCTCGAACTCACAGAGATCCGCCTGCCTCTGCCTCCCGAGTGCTGGGATTAAAGGTGTGCGCCACCACCACCCGGCTGTAAATCTTAAAAGTAATAGATTCAGACTTATAGACAGCTCTGTAGCTAATGTACAGCTGACTTTACTTCCTGGCACTCAAAGTGACATGATGGGGGAATGGACTGGGATGAGACGCGTGGTGTCCAGGCAGGATGAGTTCCTCAGATATGGTGTCATTATGCTGCTAAGCACCTGACCATCCACACTTCTGTCTGTCTACACAGACACAATGACAGAGTTTGGGGGATGGTCAATGTCAGCCTCGCTGGTGGCTCCGTGGCACAGACAGAACTTAAGTCCATACAGGTTGAACTCCAAGGCCTTGTGCATATGCAGAAAGCTGACACCTGCTAGTTTTGACCTCCTGTCACGATTTCTGAGCATTCTAAGATACCTGATGATATACTGATATATATATTTGTTGACATTATTTCAACTTTTAAATAAAGTATAATCTCTCCCTAAACTGTAAAATTAAGCTTCTGAGGCACAGGGTAGAAATACTGTCACCAACTGGAAGCCAACAATATTCAAATTTAAAAAAGAGACGTTCCCTTCACATGTCAATGGCATCCAATATTTATTCTACTGAGAAAAACTGTCTGGCCTCCAAAAGTTCAAACACGTAGACTATTTTTTGAAATAGTCCAGAGGGATGGAAATAGGAACCTCCTCTAGCAATGGGGAGAGCAGGGCAGGGCAGGGCAGGGAGGAACACAGCACCCCTGACTTCCCAGCAAGGGCCTGAACATGGAGAGAACACGTTCTTAGTCCTGGTGCTCCAGAAGACAGCACTTAGGACACTGCTCAGGCAAACCAAACCCATGCAAACCGTCAGAAGAAACACATGCTTTTTCAAACCCAGACTCTTCTTTCTGCTTTCCTTGAGGACAGTGAGGTTCAAAGACTGTGTTTCTATGACTTTAATAGCACAAGAAGATGCACGTGAGACTCCCCAGCCCCAGGATGAGTCATGGAGCCTGTCCTATGTCCTATCAATAGACAGACGCAATTCTGCCTGTAAGGACCCAGGTTCACTCTTCATCTTTCTGAGATGCTAGAGCCTGCCACAAGACGAAGGACAAGAGTCCCAACCACAGACATGTCTTTGCTGAACACAACTCCCTTTCCTCTGACTGAGTTTGCTTACACCAAATAGTGCATGGGGCAGGTGGGGTACGTGTGTGGCGGGAGGGGTTCGGGTGCACTTTCCCACCCTGTGAAAAGCCCTCTGCATAAAGCCGCAGAGGAAGGAGCACATGTCCAAGCCTCAGGCCCAAATCTCCAAGCACAGAAAGCTTCCTCTGGTCTACTCTTTTAAAGCGCCACTCAGAGCAGACTACTGTTTTCCCACGAGCTGCAGTAATTTTAGGTTTCTGGAAGAAAGGAAACCTAAAAGGCTTATGTGGTGAAGGACATGCTGAGGAGGGAACAGTCACATCCTAGTCATCTCCAGAAAAGCTGTAGACATTAAAAGATTATACAAGGCCCCAAAGCCAAACTGAAACACTCTCCAGAAACAACTTTTTAAAAAAGCATCACGAGAAAAGAAAGATAAAAACATATATTCCCTGTTCACATGATGTTCTGCCAAGGCCCAAACCCTGGACCACATACATTTGGAGACAGTGGCTCTTGCTGTCTCCAGGAGAGCCATGAGGCCTCGGCTGCCCTTCAGAAGCTGGACACAGCACTGACCAGCTAAGAAGCCAACAGCCTGAGGACACTCACACAACCACCAGTTGCTTCAGGCAACTGATGGGAGGCGAATCCTGCACCTGGGGCACTGTGCTTGCCTTCCACCCCATCTCTGAACACCCCAGTGCCATTCTCTTTGAGCAATGCTGACTACTGAAGTTGTCGGATTACTCAACTCTAGGTTTCCTGTCCTGT
>LZPO01044491.1:92833-107308 GCA_001675575.1 Neotoma lepida | reverse complement strand
TAGACACACTCATAGTATACACATATGCTAGACACACTCATAGTATACACATATGCTAGACACACTCATAGTATACATATACACTTTTTAAACTTAATGTTTACAATTATCCCAGGATACATTGTTACACTCAATGTGTAAATGAAGAATGTTCTGGTGTTGAGTAATACAAGGTATGGAAATGTCAGTGACCTCTCCACCCCCCGAAGGAAGGGCCAACTCTGTGTACACATCTTTCCAGTCCTAACTCTGACACCATCACTTTCCACTGGGCGGTGTGAAGGGCAGACTTCTCACTCACACTCAACCACCCCTTCCTCACCTTTACTCTTAGCTCAGGTCAGGAGAGACTCTCAAACAGTTGTGAGGACCAGCTGTGCTACCCCTTAGAGAAAAAGCGACTTCTTAACGCAAGGAGGTAATTGTAGAATCCAATGTTTTCATTTTCAGGAGAAACCTGAAAACTTCAGATTCAAACCAATGAGATGAGAACTGAAAAACTAAAGACCAGAAAGGAGTGGTGCAGTGTTTCTCACTGGGGAATCTGTTCTAAAATGCACTCACTTCCCAGAGTTGACNCCTTTCATGTGGTCTGTGTAAATATAGATGTCAGGTATGAACTTGTTGAGGATGCTCCTGGCAGAATCCACAATCCGGTTTGCCATCTGAGGGGATACCCGNACTGAGTACCTGCAGCCCAGGGTTAAGGAAGTCATGATATTTGTCGACAGAGCGGAGAAAAGCAAGTTAGAAAGCTAGCAAGTTTGTGTCAAGCTGAGACTTACAATTCCATTGTATGTATGTATGTGTGTGTATATATATATAGAGAGAGAGAGAGAGAGAGAGAGAGAGAGAGAGAGAGAGTCAGGTCCCACAGTCCAACCCTGACTTCTCAACCACCTTTTCTCTGTAACGGTTCCACTCTACAGTGTGAAGATGCCTGCTTCTTCAAAGCCACAATCAGGCCCTGTGAAGACCAGAGAACACTCTGCTCTTTGTGTAGTCTGAATGCTATAAGAAGCCTCTCTAAGAATGTAAGGCCAAGCCAGATATCACACTGGGGTGGCCCTGGGTCATCCCAGCCCACTTCCCAGGATGCCAACAGAGGGACAGGGAAGCAGAAAATGTTTCATGAAAGACCAAGGCCACTGCGGTTTTAAAGATCACAGGCTTTCCAAACACACAGAGCTATTTCCTATTATTTAAGAATCAGTTACTGCATTTGTGATGACAGAGGGGCCTCTACTTATACTCTCTGGCGAAACTACTACCCAGCTCTCTACAACAAGGAACTCCAGAAATGGAGGAAGAAATTAGCAAAAAGGGTTGGTGTCTGAGGAGGATATAGAACCAATGAACCCAAATTAAAATTCTGTAACAGAGACAGACCCTCCCTGACCCCACTTCCAGAGTGCAGTGTATCCTCAAGAGCTGGAGATACACAGATACAGATCAGGACTGAGCAATGGGAACAAGACCACGTGGTCTCCCCACCACCACNGTGTCAATCCATATGGACTCCAACAGTGTGATCTGCCCATTCCCATAAAGCTGCCCAATAATTACTATCAATAACACACTTGACTGTCATTAGAACTAAGAAACAAATGCTGTGCATGGACCCTAACTGTCAGCTAGTTCCTCTCCTTGTCTGGACTTGAACCCCACTAAAGAGCAACCTTCCTGGATCCTGCTGCCCACACTCTCCAGCCTGGCCAGGGAGTCCACCCCCAGACTGGAACCGCTGTCTACCTCCATCCAGGCTATCTTCAACCTGAACTGCCTTCTATCACTCTTCAGTTCACAGATGCCTCCTGCAGGAAGCCCTCCAGCCAGCACCGGCCTTGAACTTACCACGCTTCCCTTCAGACACNTCTTGTCCTTGCTCCATAAAGGCAGAGACTTTACTGCTGTACCCTCACAACTCTCCAAAGCTCCACTTTTGTACTCAGAAACGCTCAATCAATATTTGACATGACTCAAAGGACAAATCCGAGATGAGGAAAGAGGGAAAAAAAAAAAGGATTTTTTTCAATACACAGCCCGGTTTCATCACCATTTCTTCTGTCCAGAACGTACTTTGAACAGTGCAGGCAAACAACCCCAGGACTCACAGCCTTTGGACTGAGTGGGTGCCATCTTTCTAGACTCTGAGCCTACCCACCCTCCCTAGGACAGCTCAAGAGATGCCACCACCCTGAGACAACCCCACAGCATTCATGGATCCCAAAGCTCTTTCACATATTTCCTTATTTTATGCTCATGTCAACCCTTAAGTCCTGGCTCTCAAACTTACTACAGGGTAAGCCCCTAGGATGCAGAACTGAGACACTTGCTCAAAGCCAAACAGACCTAACTATAAAAAACAAACAAAACTAGCTTCCTCTTACCCTCGTGAGACAGGGAAAGCAGGGGACAAGAGGAGGCTCTGTTTCAGTGTGCACTGCATGTATACACATGTGTGGTACATGGTGTGTGAAAGGAAAAACAGACCAAAAAACTCAAACCAGCTTCTGTACTGATACGGAAAAGCAGCCAGATTGTCCCACAAATCCCAACCCACCCAGCTCTCCTGCCTGTCCCCCAGCTTCTGCACCTAACGCCTCCACACGGAACCATGAGCTCTGGATCAGCAGCATCAAACTAAGAGTGTGCGTCCTGCCAGAGTGGGTGGATGACGGTCAATAAAAAGGGACTATTCTCTAATCACGGCTGCTGGCCACCATTATGGTGGCATGGGCCACCAGCAGCTCCTTCCCGGGACCTGTCAACTTAGTCATTGGTCTCTAAGTGGGAAAAGCAACACTGGGGTGGGGAGCACCAGTTAAAACCACAGCTCTCCCAATGAGAGAACAAGCTCAGTCCAGCCAGAACCAGCCCTACAAGTAAAAACCAAAGAATTAACTACAGCTTTTCCAAAGTCAGCGTTTTTCCTCGGGTTCTAAAACTGACAAGACGGAGAAGCAAGCCTACATTGCTTTGAGCTGCTTGTTAAATGACGGTTCGGATCACTGGTGGCTGGAATGTTTGGTCTTCAGATAGGAATGTGAGCAAGGGGGCTGTGAGTGCTTCCATGGGCATATCTGTGCCAGGGATCTGTGCCAGTTTAGGTGTTTTGTCCCTGCTTCACTCAAGAGGGAGGGATGTGGCACCTCCCAAGTATCTTCTGCCTCAGACTCCACATGGGAAAAGTTCAAAGGACGTTTGCAGGGAGCCAGGGAGGACAATGCTACCTTTACCACTTTCCTATACAAACACCAACAGTATTCCCTACATTCAACTCCGCAGTTCTTTACAGCACTCACACCTTACGTCTGCTGGACTTCAATCTCAGGCTTCCCATCCCTTGCCCTTCTGCCTTCTCCAGAACGGTGAGTCCTGCCACCTTACTAAGTGACGCCCATCCTGGCAACTGCTTCATCCTGCCTCTCCAGCTTGCCCCATCTCTCCACCATCACCCTGCACTGTGCACCCACTCTGCCAGGTGCTCCCATCCCTCTCAGGGTTCCAATCTCCTCTCTGCAGTCTTCATGGCTGCTGACTTCAAAGCATTCACTTCTAGCCCTCATCTTGCCCCAGAGCTACAGATCCTCAATTCCAATGTTCTTTCTAGACTTATTTCACTGGAACCATCAAAATCAGCTTACGTAACACTGAACTCACTCACTCCTATGCCACCCTACCCCAACCTTTTGTAGCTACTGTCAGAGCAAACATCCCTACCAGCAAGCCTTGGTAAGAAGCATCAAAACCATCCCCAATGACTCTCAAGCCTCTTCTGTGTGTGCCATGTGCTTTCCCTCTACAACCTCTCTCACTAGCAGTTCTCACCTATCCTCTGACTACTACCCTTCCTGCCTCTCTGTAGGGCACAATAATTCTGTTACCACTGCCTCTAAGTGGCTGCCATTAGGTGATTTTCTTCCACAACCCTACTTTCCAAATGTTTCATAAAAGTTTTTACACGACCACAGACGCTGTCCTCCTAATATGCAAATTTGTTCTCCGGATGAAAATCATGGACTTTTAACTAAATGCCAACTGCTCAAAACGGCCCTCAGTTCTTCCCCGGCTCCTGCTCAATTCATACCCCACTGTGGTCATCAACTGTCACTAACCACCTGAGTTCTGCCAGCCTGCATTGCTAGCCACTCCCCAGAATGGTGGTGTGCCACTTCCTCTGCAAAGGCCCACTTTTCTCACAGAAACATGCCCTTTCTTGCCCTACTTCACAAGCCTCCATCCTTTAAGACTCATTCGAATGTCTCTGCTTTCCTCCAGGAAAAAAAGCAGAGGTTAAAAGTCTGGAATTACTGTCAAGGTTTAAATCCCAGCTGTGCCAATTAGCTATGCGACATTATTAGCAAGCAGAGCTTTTATACCTCAGTTTCCCTTATCTGCAAAGTAGAATGCGAGTTAACTCGAAACTTTCTGAAGCTTAACACTGAGGTGCATAAAGTGATCTTCCCCCGAAGGACACAGATGAAGCACTTTACAACAGAACATACTGTCACGATTCCAGCCTCCTCCAAATCCTCCAGAAAATTGACCACTACCCTGTCACAGATCCCCCAGCCACTGCCCCTACCCCTGCATCATTTTACATGTTGTATCAGAATTCTATTTCACAGAATTGTTTCCATCCTCAGCTAGTATAGCATTGAAGGAGGAGGAACGGATCAACCTTGCCACCATGAGGCACATAACACACTTTAATTACTACAATTTCGCCACTAACATTTTGATGAGATTGTTATCTAAAACGCAAACAGTGGAAAGAAGTGGAGCTATTCTCTTCACGAGGCAAGAAAGAATTAGGATCTGATGCAAAGGATACGCCATTCCTCTGATTCGCTTGATTTTCCCTGGGTCTGTGAGCTGGACGGGCTTCAGGACCTTCCTCACAGGGCATGAGAAAAGCACTTCGCCGCCTCCTCCTGGAGGCATTCCCCGTCGCAAGATCTACACAAAATGGTGAGGGGGNTGCAGGTGATAAAGTAGACACAGAAAACATGGCTTCCCTCACACCCCAACCCAGGAAGGTTAAATCATTCCCACTAGGCTTTGAAGACACCACGGATTTTTAAGAGGTCCGGGACATGAATTATACTAGGATGATTCAGATAAGAGAGGCAAAGGGCCAGATTCCATGTAGTTCTATTCCTCAGCTAACCAACAGCTGTGGTGTGGTGTGAAGGACTCAATACATGTAAAGTGCTTATAACAGCACCTACCACAGAGTAAGTACCACGTGACTGCTGGCTACTATTGCCATTATTAAAGGGTCTCTTTCAGTTCAAGGTTTTGATGCATCAGTTAATAAGCCCTATAAATCATCGTGATATATGATGATTTGAAATGTGGCACACATTTCTTCCAGTAAGTTAAATAAAAAAATGTCTTAGTATATACAGCCAGCAGCTCACACATTCTTACCTTTAGCTCAAACGACTCTCCATCAATCCCAAAATGTTTCAACAGAGGGAGTGCTGTTGCCTTAAGAACATCAACCTATAAGTTATTTCAAAGAAGAATTTTTAATTAAATTTTGAACATGTCGATAGAGTTCAAGAAGCAAACAAAACACAAGAGACTGCTGGACTCACACAGAAAACAAACTGGGACCTCTGTTCATTTTCATAGGTATCACATGGCATTATTTTATTAGTTTATTAATAAATAAATATTGTAACATTAATTGATTAATCTTTTCAAATATATATAATACATATGCTCTTAGAGCTGCTGTCAGAATAAACCAAATGAACTCCTAAATGTATACCTAAGAATCCTGACTCAGGGGCTCATTCCCCATGGTAGGAGGCTTAGGGGGAATCACGCCCTCAAAACATGGAAGCATCGAAACCTCCAACAGTAATTACAAAGGCATGACAGTTGTGGCAGGGTTTTTCACAACTATCTCTTCCATATCCTGGAAGGCCCTGGGGAGGTTGCACTATAAGAGGAAGCCAGGGTGGTAGCTACATAAGCAGAAGAGACCAGAAGCCTTAGTCGTGGTCCCACACTGGGCCTCTGATGAGCTACATGGCTCCGGTCAAAAATATCACATCAATCTAAATTTCCTTCAAAAAGACAGGTGCCAAGCCTTGCTATCTCCATGATGCCACAATCTAGCAGGCTGATACAATACAATGATCCTCCAATGAGGCTCCAAGAGCAGAAGACAGGTGGTCAGAAGTAGAATTGATGTAGAAGGTCTAGGAACACATTCAGAATGGACTGGGTGTGGCAGGGGCAGGATCCAGCAAAACTATTAAAGATTAGCTAATTTATTAAATATTAAAGCTAAACACATCCAAAAACATAAGAGTCATGCATCACTTAACAATGGGAGATGTTCTGAGAAATGTGTTGTTGTGTGATTTTTGTCCCTGTGGGAAACTATACAGTGTTCTTATACAAACTAAAGGGTAGTCGACTCCAGGATTTCCCTAAAACCCATAGTGATTGGTTTTCCTTCCTGTAGTTAGCTCTCTCCAATTGCTCTATCTTGATAGTCTTCTCCAAAACTTAGGTTGAAATTTGTCATTGCAACACTGGTACAAAATAGAGGTGGTAGGTATCTTTTAGAGGTGATGTATGTAGTAAATCGGATGCAGCCTTCATTAATAGACTATGGCCAGCGTCTGGAAAGTGGCTTAGCTTTCTTTCAAATAAGCATCTGCTACAAGGTTCGGTTTGGCTCAATTTTTCACATGTCCCTCAACCACATTACAATGTGCACCATCTCTTGAACTTCCCAGCTTCCAGAAGAGAAGAAAGTTTTAATTTATCAACTATCCAGTCTCAGGTTCTTTGTTATAGCAACGCTCATCAGAATAAGACACACTTCCCAGCTTTGCATCTCTCTATCAGGGCCAGCTTCTACCTTCCAGTTTCCAGCNACACACCCCAAGAGAATAAGAGTTCTTTGACGGAAGAATTAATTACTCACGAAGTCCATTCTTTATGCAGAGAGCAGCACCACGGGGGGACAAAGAAAAGAAGATGCCTGAAGATCCCATAGGCTGAAGAAGTTACTCTTTATTTACTCAAGTTAGGCCCCTTTGTTTTAACTGTCTAGTCAGGTTAAACAAGGTCATTTTAGTCACAGCTGGCAAAAGTAAAGCATCCCCTAACTATGAGAACAGATTTGCTCTAAGCACGCTACACAAACGTTAAAGCACTATTTCTGGGGAATTCAACTGATCGTTGTTACTATAACAAAGTGTTTTTAAAAATGTGTTTAATCAGTGCTTATGAGCGTTAGCAATTATAGAATACGAAACAGAGGGCACAGTGCTAAAATCCCAAGCCTGCGTCTACCATTACTTGAGACACTTTACCTACCTACAACCAAAGTGCAGGTGCCTCCTCTCCTATTTGAACCAAAGGAACCATTTCCTAGAATCTCCAGACAATGTGGGGGAGATGGGGCAAGAAGCTCTCATTTAAAATTTTAAACAGGTTACATAGCAGAATTCTTTCACCCACAGCTGATACTAGAAATCTTGTACTATACTTAGCATCCCATTAAGAATCCATGTAGCTAAGTCTCTAAGAACTGAGGAGTAAGTCCTCAACTGCCCAGAAACACAATATATAATGGGACCATAGTGGAAACCTTGGTAAGTATGAGTAGTCGCCATTAACTGTTCCTTCCCAGTCAGGAAATTTGCAACACCCTGCAGCTGCCCTCAGAAGCTGCTATGGCCTGCATCTACAGAGAAGATAAGATGCCTCTTCAGTGATGACTGCATGGCCACCAGCTGTACGAAGCCATTTCTACCCTAAAGTGTCCTAAAGGGTAGGCTCCTTCTCTCCCCACAAGATGTTAACACAGACACTGACAACTACGGTGAACCAAATGAAAAATTTTGATGGGTATTAAACCATTTTCCTCCTATCTATAGGAAAATTAACATGCTTAGTGAGAAGCCTGCTATTTCCCACAGCTACCAACACTCACACATCCCTTCTCCACCTCACGCCCACTTTGTCTGAAGCTTCTTAAGTGAAAAGTCCTTGAGCTAATGGTCGAGGCCTGGAGAGGACTGAGGCAATGCCCAGAGATAGCATTTCCTGCCTAAAACTTTGATCTGCTGCCCTCTAGCCTCAGTGCTCACATGACTTACAGAGACTCCACCCACATGGCAGCCAGCAGAGCCATATTTCGTGTCAAGCATGATGANACAGCAAGCATCTGTTTTGAAGGTTTGTAGACACAGCAGATCACCGGTCTGAATTCATCTGTGTCTTGGAGTGAATTAACTAACTACCTCTCAAGGGAAGTGGCAAACAAAACGCATGTGAAAACAAATTGTGCTTATAAGAAACTTTTTCTAAGAAACTGGCCTGTGACAAAAGACAGAAGAAAAATCACACCATGGTCTGACCTCAATACTCACCGAAGGGTCAACTTGGTCATTGGTCACTCCTCGCAGAATGATTTTTAATGGGTGTTTCATAAACGGAGCCAGGCAAAGCAGAGCCTCCAGGTAATAGCCAATGCTACGGAGAACACTACAGTCATGCTCCACAGACCCACCATACAGGAGGCCAGGCTGGTAATATAAGGTTGTTCCTTAAACCAAGAGGAAAAAACAAACACAAAAACGATGTAGCAGGAACACAATTCAGTATGAAGGCAACAAATGTAGTGAGTTCCGAGGGGAATCTGACCAAGGCATCCAGGGAGCTCAAAATGTCATTCCTGAGAGTCCACACCTCATGTCAAAAGCTGACTCCCTACCACCAAGCCTCTGAACAATAATAAACTGTGGGTACAATTTAATACCAGTAATATATAAATTCCTCCCTAAGCTATGTAAGCTGCCACAGTCACAGTGGAGCACAGAAGGCTCCTAACAGACACCAACCAAGCTTCCGGCACACGGACTGCGGGCTGTAGGTCTGTGGACCAATGTCTCAGCACACCAGCGGCCTATAGCCTGTACACTTCCCTCAAATAAGGACTCTCACACATCCTACTTACCAAACACAATATCCACACAACCCAGGTTCTTGTGATATCAAATTCAAGTGTTAGGTATTTTAATTGGTATTAGTTAGTGAAATATCTCAACTTATTTGTCAGCGGATTCTCATCATTATGCTAGTTCATATATCAAAAAAAAAAAAAATCTCACAGCTGGAAAGAGACAGATGAACATCTCATTCCTGGGTCTCCATTAGATGTGGTAGAATGCAGACAGAGACCAGCACACCTGNGTGGTACAGTGCCACCTGNGAATCCCAATCTGCCTTCTTTCCTAAAAGAGTCAACACGAGGGAAAGGCTAAAGAATCCTTTGTGGAACAGAGGTGGATAGTTCATGGTGTCAGCCAAAGTCCGCCCTACTTCCTAGTCAATGCAGGTAATAGTTCTAGTAACAAAAAAGAACTATCAAGGAACTCCAATGATTATCAACAGGGGGTAGTTAAATAATGCTACCCATCTATACAATAAAGTACTAAACTATATCCCACAGAGATACACAGCAAGCCCAGCATAGGCCAGCAGGAAAGCAATGGCATCAGAAGAACAAAAGCACAGCCCCATTGAGCTGTGACATGATTACCTGAAGGAAGAAGAGTCTAGAAGAGGAAGGGGCTGATGGGATTGTCAAATTTCTTGAAATATATTTATAGAAACTCAAACAAAACTTTTAAAATAAAATAGATTTTGGTACCTACAACAATACAGTATACCCGGGAGTTTGCTCTAAGAATTCCACGTGATTGCACATGTTAAATTCAGAAAGTTTACGCCTATGCTAAGTATATGAACAACTGAATGCTCGATTCTGTAGGAAATGGCCACTTGTCTATTTCTCTAAATCATGTGTATTTCCCTTATTTCTTTTCTTCCAGTGTTGAGGATTAAACCTAGGAATTGAGCAAGCTAGGCACACACTGTACCACTAACTTACAGCCTTAGTTCTGTTTTGCCTCTTAAAAATTGGGAGATTTCATATATTTACACTTATATTTATGGTATGATTGTGTGTGTACATATATACATAATCATACCATAAACACACTGGGTCTTTCCATTTGAAACTAATAGATTAATGATCCAGCACAATGAACTTTTCTTACAATCTCCACTTAGCACTTTCTGGGGTTAGTTTCAAAAGGTCTTCTCCAAACATGCACGATGATGGCTTAGATAACACAAAATAGTTAGTAAAGTGTTTTTAACATAATACAGTATTTATACTACTCAAATGAGAGGCAGAGGAGCACCTACATGGTACATGGAGGTGCTTTTAGGAACAGAGAGAAGAAGCCTACCTGTTTGGTTGATTTCAATTCGAGAACCATTAGTTATTTTGTCCAACAGCCTTATAAAGCTTGCTTCAAAATCTGTGAGGGGAAAAAAGATAAAATCTTCCATCAGACACCATTTCTAGAAAACACGTCTGGTCCTAGAAGAGGAGCCTTTGCTTCCAGCGCCTCATCTGAGGTTCCCTCTGGAACTGGCTGACAGATGAGTTATGAGCTGACGGACCTGAGGCAGTGAAAGGGCACTGACGAGAACAATGCAGTTCTCACACCCAACAGTGTGTGTGTGTGTGTGTGTGTGTGTATATGAGTGTATGTGAGTATGTGTGTACATGTGTATGTGAGTGTGTGTATGTGAGTGTATGTATGTGTGTGTATGTGAGTGTGTATGTGTGTGCATGTGTGTGTATGTGTTGTGTGTGTTGTGTGTGTATGTGTATGAGTGTGTATGTGCATGTGTGAGTGTGTGCATGCGTGTGTGTTGCTTTGATCTTGATGTTTTATCACAGCAGCAGAAAACTAATTAGTACACCAAACAAAGAAAAAACAGTAGAAAGTACAGATTTTTAAAACCGAAGTTGTCCTTTCTCCAGAATGTCTAGGAGATTAAGTAGAGGCCACCTTCAGTTTCACAGATGAAGAATTCCCTCTCCCCTCTCTCTCTTTCTGATCTATAACTATCTGACTAGTTCAGTTCCAGAGTTTTGTTGTTGTTTTTTGTTTTTTATTAAAAGAGTATTTGAGGGTCTGGGGAGGTAGCTTAGTAGGTAGAGCGCTTGCTGTAGCAAACCCAGAGTTCAGGTCTGTGGTGTGCAAATGGTGATAGCTCACCTGCAATCCCAGAGTGTGCAAGGTGAAAACGGGTCACCAGAGCAAGCCAGCTAGAAGAGCCAAAGCAATGAGCTCTGGAGTCAACCAAGAGCTCTGCCTCTAACTATACATACGGTGAAGAGTGAGCCAGGAAGACTCCTGAGGTCAACCTTCGGTCTTCATATGCACATAAATGTACAACTGCACATAGGCAAAACACACTGCAAAACTCTTTAAAATCATACTTGAATATAAAATATTACTACCATCTATTTTTAAATGCATGAAAAGAATGTTAATGAATGGATTTCTATTGATAGGGGTGAGTAGAATTTAATTTTATATAAAATGTTTGCATTTTATGGTCAAATTTTCTTTAATTCCTTTCTAAATATTTCTTTTTATTTTATGTGTATGTGTGGCTTTGCCTGCACGTATGTACATGCACCAAGTACATGCTGGGTGTCCTTGGAGCCAGAAGAGGAAGTCAGATCCCCTGGAACTAGAGTTAAAGACAGTTGTGAGCCACCATGTAGGTACAGAACCAAACCCCAGTTCTCTGCAAGAGCAGCAAGTCCCCGTAACTGCTGATGGGTCAGACTAGCCTCTCAAATTTGCTTTAATAGATATTATCTAAAATCTAATGACTTATCAAAAGCCAGGCATGGTAGGTTCACACCTGGAATCCCAGCACTTGGGAACCTGAGGCAAGAAGACTGTTGTGAGGTTGGAGCCAGCCTAGATACACAGTGAGTTCCAGGCAAGCCAACTCCTCAGTGAGACCAAACAAAACCCACTAACAACTCTTTAAAAGAGAAAGGGATGAAGGGAAGAGAGTGGAAGTCAGGAGGAACTTGAGTGTGAAAGGGGGGGGGTGCGTCCTCTAGCCTGTCTCCCTGCCTCTCCTTCTCTAACTTTAACCTTCTATTCTTCAACAATAGTAGAACCAGCTCTCCTGCCTAGACAGACCCTACCCCTATAATACACTAGCACCCCAGAAGTCACATAAACTGATCCCAAGGGGAGAGCAAATCATCTCAGCAGCTCCCATCTACCTGTCTGTCACTTAATGTGGCCCCACAGCTCTTCTCAGAGCAGATTCTGCAATCTATACAAAGAGCATCAGCTCAAAAGTCAGAAAGACACCATTAATCTTAAAACAGACAGAAACGGTGACTACAACTTAGTTATTCCTGGAGGTTTGTTTCCTGTCAGCCATACCTTGTCATCTGATCTTCATAATCACAAGGCAATGGCGTCAGCACCACTTCAAAGAAAAAAGCCGAAATCCAAGACTGCCAACACNCCTAACCTGTTCAAATGACAGCAACTGCAGAGCCTGGATTTGAGCCTGCCTGTCCTCCAAAGTCCATGTCCTTAACAACATCATGACGAGTCTGCCTCTCCACTTACCACCTCAAAACCAAGCCCTTCCCTCAGAAACCCGAACTTCTCTACTACAGAATGAAGTATTCTGCAAGCAGTGGGATGGCCCTCACTCAACACTCCTTTTTAACAAGAACAGCATGGACTACAGAATACCCCAACCCATGAGGGATTTAATTTTCCAGTTGTTCATTTCTTTGTTTCGGTTTGGTTTTCAAGACAGACTTTCTTTGTGTAGCCCTAGCTGTCCTTGAACTCACTCTGTAGACCAGTCTGGCCTCGAATTCNAACTCCCAAGTGCTGGGATTAAAGGAGTGTGCCACTATGCCAGCTTAATTTTCCAGTTTTAATTACTACCAGTTAGGCCTGTGAAATCTCAGAAGATAAAGCCACTGCCACCAAGGCTGACGACCTGAGTTTGATCCCTGGGCTCCACATGATAGAGGGAGAGGACTAACAAGCTGTCTTCTGACCTCCACAAACACACATACTAAATAAATAATTTTTTAAAAAAGAATTACTACCAGTCAATGGCAGTCTGAAAACATTAAATGGAAAGTTCTAGAAATAAATAATTCTCTTCTGTTCTTACAGGATATGAATCCTACCTATATCCAGCATATTGAAGTCATATATTCTACCTCCCCATTGGTATCTTCAGTCATCTCAGCTATCATTAGATCCACAGCTGTGGTACCATAGCACTCTGTTCCAGGCTTCTGTATCCTACCCAGTGATGACCCTAAAGCACAAGGGTAGTGATGCCAGCTATGTGGTTATGCTTAGGAGAAGCATATGCACACCATATGCATTATGCATTTATGTATAGAGAAAAATGTTTAGCAAGGAATGGCGGCGGTGCATGCTGGCAGTCCTAGGACTACAGAGATTGGGGCAGGAGGATCAAGAGTTCAAGTTCAGCACAGAATACACAGTAAACAACAGGCCACCCTGAGCTGCATAGTGAGACCCTGCCTAAAAGAAAAAGAAAACTATGCAAAACTAGAGTTCAATACTATGTATAGGTCAGGTATCAACTGGGATGGGAGGCTTGGTGGGGGATGGGGCATATCTTAGAACAAATGCCTCAAGGAGAAAGAGTATAGCAAGGGTATTCAAGTCACTTTAGGTTCAGTTTTACATATATATATGTAATAAGTTCTTCTATAGGTAGCATCACAAAGATGTGAAAGTAACTGAAGGATAGAATTAGTTACTTCTAGAACATTCTATTTCTAAAAACAGGCACAATTTGTATTACAATGCCACTTTCTAGTTAGGTTTTTATAGTAAACGCAAAGNACTCTGAGAAGAAGCAAGCTTTTGATTTGCTCAAGCTTTCTGAAGAGGCATTTACGAATGAAGCCTAAAATTAAAGTGTCATAGATCTTATAGATTAAGAAAGAGAAGGAAGAGAAGGAAAAAGCAGAGCATGAGGGAAAGAAGAAGGGAGGGACTTTAAAATCATGTTGTTTTGCAATCCACAGTGCTCTTAACCATGACCTCAGTCAGGATCACTTGGCAGGAACATGAGTAGGAAGAGAATGGCACCTCAAAAGGCCTCCAGGCAGATCATTCCAGGTCACTGCAAACACGTACTTCAGAAAGCCCAAGTCCTCCCAGCAGTGAAGATACAGCTCCATCATCTGGTGCAAAAGATCATCTCAAATTCACCTAACAACAGGGCCAATTCCCCAGCCTTATAAGCCAAGATGCACAGGAGTGTTACCCACTCACCTCCCTACCTGGAATATTCCCTTCTGGATTACTCCTCAGTGTCTACAATTCAGATGGCTGAAAAACTTAGGAGTAACATTTCAAAACCAAGCACAATGCTACTACACTGTGCAAGAATACAGAGCATAACTCATAACTCAGGTCAAGACATGGGCGCCATCAGAGACACAGCAGAGAGCTGTGAATGGGGAGAAGTACATGGGTGCTGACAAGGCTCCACTTCTTGACCTGGGTGGGGGTCACACAGGCTCATGAT
>LZPO01044491.1:48188-79493 GCA_001675575.1 Neotoma lepida | reverse complement strand
CGGTGGGGTCTGTCCGTGTGCGGCTTCCCGGGCCTGAGAGCTAGAGGAAGCAATGGCTCCACCTGGGTGTCCGCAGCTGCCTGGTACTTACCATCGCATCTGCGGCAGCCCCTTGGTGAGGATGCAAGCCACTCCCGCGTCTCCTGATAAAGGAGAGAACAGGATTGGCGCTCTTACTCTGTTGTTGTCNNGGTCTGGGTCTGAGCAGTACTCCTGCGAGGTGCTGCTTACAACCTTTCATGCCCAGGAAATTGCAAAGCTGTCAGAGGCTTCCTGAACTAGGACCCAAGCTTTTAGACNAGAGACCACTGCTTGTTTTGTAATGACGTGCCTCGCCTTGTCCCTTTCTTATCTGCCCCTTCGTTTATAGTCTTTGAGTTTGGTGCCAAGACAGGTCGTTCACCTCGCACGTCTCCGATTGGACAATTGCAATAACTTCAAGACATACATGCACATACATACGCGGTGGGGAGGTGTATTGCTTTTCCATCTTTTCTGTCATTCAAGCCTGCGCTCCCAAACCTTCCTAAATATAGTATTATTTCACNCCTCTATTCAAAAACTATCAAATGACTACCAACTTAGGAACCCAGTATCTTAATGTTAAATTTGCAGCCATTTATGGGCGGTAACACCAGACCTTGAGTCTCAGAAAGCACAGTGGAGGATGGGGGTGGGAGCTGAAGACAGACCTAGTGACCATCCTAAGCGGGTAAGAGTGCCGAGGAAATCCCTGGAGAGCACCAGAAGGGTGGCAGTGAAGGCAGAGGCACAGAGTTTATGATAAGCCCTGAAGTCCACGGTGGCGGCTAACCCACTTAAGGTAATGCCGTTCGGTGAGACTGCCTTTACACAGCTCAGAGAAGTCTGGTGGGCAGCGTTGGAAAAACTCCAGGACCCTCAGGGCTCCTCTAAATGCTGTTGTGAAGACTACTAAAGTACCGGGGAGTACTTTTACAACAGAAATTGTGTTTTCACTTCCTTTTTTTAACACTATCTCGTTTAATTACTTAATAATCTTAAGAAAACAATTATTATTCAATGAAGAATGTTCACATCCATTCAGATCTCACTGTTTTCGTTGCAAACCTGCTCAGTTTTGGTCCATCAGCAACTCATCTCTGCTTACAGATTTTTCAAGCCCACCTCGAATTTGCTGTCTTTAAGCAATGACTCACTGGAGCTGACATGGAAATAATATCCAGGGTCCCTTTATCCTTAGGTGATGTAACTCTGTGCTATCCTTTAAGCTCCAGTTACTGACTGTGGTATTTTCTTGGTTAAGTACCATTTCCTGGCTTCTTTCCCTGTATCTCTTCCCAGCTTCCTTCTGATATGTGCTGGAATTAACTCTCAACTAAATTATGTCCACTCTAAGTCCTGTCTCAGCATCTTCTTCTGGGCAATTGAGATGAAGTCCTGACTTATAAAATTTGAGAACTGAGATTCAGAAGAGGAGAGGAGGGACTTGTTGTGAGCAACATAGTGAATGGCAGAGTCAATGGGAAAACTCCATTTAGTTATCTATTCTTTTAGACTGCTGATCCTTCTATTAAAAAGAGAGAGAGAGAGAGAGAGAGAGAGAGAGAGAGAGAGAGACCAGCTTCAACACAGCTGGAGAATGCGGCAAAATCCACACAGAGAGAAGAGTGCTAGCTGCCCCAGCCGCCAGAATCAAGTGCCAGACAGGGTCTCCGGTAAGCCCCCAGATGATTTCACTTGTCACCTACCCTCTGACTAGTCTTTGGAGCCACCCTCACTAATGCCATCTGGGGCACAGATGAGCTGTGCCACTGAACCTTGCCCAAACTGCATAGCCACAAACAAATTAATTGCCACTGTTTTAAGCCATGGGCTTGGGGTGGTTTGTTACACAATAATAAATAACTGAAAATCANTTACTGTGGTACGAATGTGTTGTTTCGATTTAGATAAGCTAACTACACATCCCTGAGCGTTAAGGGGTTAGCAAGCCACAGCAAATGTTCCTATATTACTGAGTGCATGCCCGAGGTCAATTTCCGAAATAAGAGCTTTGTGTATGGGATCTGATTTTGTCTTCACACCACGCTAGCTCACAAGTTGGACTATATATAGATAGATGCTTATGACACAACTCTGTTGAATTTTGCCTATATTTACATTGTCATGTACAATTTATTAATCTGTTCATNGAGTCTTCTGCCTAACTAAATGACAGATGGCACACATCTCACTTTGTGGTCACTTCTATAAGGACAAAATCTGCTGGACTCAGCCACAGGGCATTGGGTTTAGGAGCCATGGTAGAAATAAATTCTTCCTATTACACAGAAAAAATTGCTCAAAACCACACTTCCACACACACCCTGCTATTTCATCATCTCCTTTCCTCAAATCATCATGGATCCCAGGACTTATTTTCTGCCTCAGTCTGAAACTAATGCTTCTTCCTCTCCAGTTTTGGAGTGAGTTTCTGTGTCCAGCCCTCATCAACCCTTACAATGACTATTCAAAACTCTGCTTGGGCATATACTATATAGCCCTTTATCTCTCGTTTATGTGTTAGTCTCCCTAACCCACTTTGCATCCAATGAAGGCAGGTCTGGATAGTTTCTTATAAGACAGCTTACAATGACAATAAGAAGGGAAATGTTTTCATTGTATTCTCAAAGCTTAGCACCTACTAGGAGTTTAATGAAAGTATGACTTGACTGGAATTATTAATCAGTTGATTGAAAGGTACATAGGAAAGGTAAATCAGTAGAATCAAAAGCATCAAAATCATTGATTTTTAAACTTTGGCATACATCAAATTGTCTAGAAGGAAGAGCTGCTAAGATGGCTCATTGGGTAAAGGGGCTTAGCAGGGAAGTCTGGTGACCTGAGTGTAATTAATCCCTGGAACCCACATGAAGATGGAGGGGGAGATGCAGTTTCACAAGATGACTTCCTCATGCATGCTGCAGCATTTGTGCCTGTGATACATCATGCACACATATTAATAAATAAAATATATGCTTAAAATTTGCCTGAGGGTTTTGTTTAAAAAAAAAAAAACAGGTTGTCTCATAGCCAAAGATTCTTCAGTATGTCTGGGTGGGGCCTGAGAATGTATATGTCAATTTCCCAGGAGATAATGACAGTTCTGGACTATGGACCATGATTTGAGACGTGTTAAAAGAAATAAGGACCTATCAGGTGTCTTAAAATTCTCAATGTTCCTACTTACACATAACTGGAGTTGTGAAAGGGAAGTCAGGGAAAAGGGGCTAACAAATGTTTGAGGAAATAGCAGGCAATGGCTTCCAATTTTGATTAAATACATGAATCTAAGAGGCTCAACCAATTTCAAGTANAATATACTCAGAGATATGTGTCAAGACGCAACATCATCAAATTATGGAAAGACGAAGAACCTTGCAAGTGGCAAGAGAGAGGATGCTTACTGCTCACAGGTGATCCTCTGTGGAACGAACAGCTGATTTCTCACAGNAACCATCAAGGCCAAACACAAAGGGGAACTTTCAAAGTGCTAAGAGGGAAAAACTGTCAGTAAAATTTATATTCGGGGCTGGAGAGATGGCTCAACATTGTGAGAAGACCATAAAATAGCGTGGCCACTGTAGAAATTAGTCTGGTATTTCCTTTAAAAGTTAAATACAGCCAGGTGAGATAGTGCATGCCTTTTATCTCAGGACATCAGGGGCAGAGGCAAGTGGATCTCTGTGAATTCCAGGCCAGCCTGATCTACGTAGCAAGCTCCAGGACATCCAGATCTACATAATAGAGACTTTGCCAAGACAAAACAAACAAAACACCAAAAACAAAACAAAATCACATACAGCAGGATACAGTGNCATATGTTTATCATCCATCACTTAGTAGACTGAGGCAGGAGGATTATGAGTTGAAGGCCAGCCTGAGCTATAGTGTGAGACACTGTCTCAAAAAACTAAGAGCCGGGTCTTAGCTCAGTGGAAGAGCAACTGTGTGGAACGTGCCAGGCCCTGGTTCAACCTTCAACACCACACACACTCATTTGGTGTCTTTGTGTTTATTTGCTTTTCTTTTTGTTTTGTTTCCTCTTTTTTGTTTATTCTTCTCTCATACAATACCAAAATTTCCCCTCCCTCCATTCCTCTCAGTCCTCCCCCATCTACCCTCTCCCCCAGATCAACTCCATCCCATGTCCCTTCAGAGAAGAGCAGGCCTCCCNGGGATTTCAGCTGAACACAGCATAACAAGATGCAATAAGACTAGACACAAATCCTCATATCAGGGCTGGGGGAGGCAACCCAGGAGGAAAAGGATCCTAAGAGCAGCAAAAGAGTCAGAGACAACCCCCACTCCCAATGTAAGAAGTCCCACAAAAAACACCAAGCTACACAACCATAACATATGCAGAGGATCTAGCACAGACCCATGCAGGCTCCGTGTTTGCTAGTTCAGTCTCTGTGAGCCTCTATGAGCCCTATTTAGTTGATGTCTCTGGACCATGTTCTCCTGTGGGAGCCCATTTTCAGGTTCCTTGTGGCTTACCCAGCAGGTCTGCATAGAGAGGATGATTGGACCACGGGCCTGAGTGCAGGTGTCTGAGTTCGTCTGCACGTGGCTGTGCTGGGGAGTGGTCTTTTGCTCTACCCCTTAGCTTTTCTATAAATANCCTGGGGCAGAGACAGTCGGGGCTGGTGAAATAGGTTCTAGGCCCTCTCGAGGCTATCCTTTATTTCTATCTTTTCTTTACAATCTAAAATCCTTCTATCTAATATTTCCCGCTACTCACACCCAAGAAAACTCTGGGGAACTGTGGGGTTGGTTGGTAGCCGCCCCACAGTCTCCTGGTGTCCTCTGGCTCTGACAATTCTTCCTCCCCTCTTCCATGGGGTTTTAGGAGCTCATGGGGGGTAGGGAACGACCCGATGGAGATCTCCAATTTGGGCCTTCTCTCTGCCTAATGTTTGGCTGTGGGTCTCTGCATCTGTTCCCATCTGCTGGCTGGGCTAGCGCCAATCTATGAGCATATAAGACTATCACTAAGAATCAATGTATTGATTTTTTTCTATCCTAGGTCTCTGGACTATCCAAGTTCTGCGCCTCCATTGTTCCAGCACATCCTGCAGACAAGATAGATTGTAGGTTGAAGATTTTGTGGTTNGGTTGGTGTCCCAGTCCTATGACTGGAAATTGCCTGGTTACAGAAGATGGCCGGTTCAGGCTCCAGTACCCTCCATTACTAGGANTCCTCGCTAGGGTCACCCCCATAAAATCCCTGGAGTTTCTACTGCTAGGTTCCCACATCACCCCCCAAATGTCAACTCCAGTTGTCCCTCCCCATGCTGTCTCCCACCACCCTCTCCATCCTCCCCCAACACACACCTGAGGTTCAATCTCGAATACCACACTCTCATTTGTAAAAACCAAAACATAGAAGCAATTCAAATGTCCGTCAACTAGTGAATGGACAAAGTGGTGTTTCCACATAATGATAAAGGAATATCTACAGTATTGACNAATCTGGAAAACATTAGGCTAAATGGAAGAAGCAAGACACAAAAGGACACAAGATTTATGATTCCATTTATATGAAATGTACAGAACAGAAAAAAAATATGGAAAGAAAGTAAAGTAGTGGTAGTAGTTCCCAGGGGATAAAAGTTGAGAAAGCTGGGAGGTGTGAAGTTCCGTTCTGGGGTGACAGAATGTTCTGGAGTTAAGAAAGTCATAAATGTTATGCAACATTGGGAATATACAGGGAATATACATTTTGAAACCACTGAACTGTGTACTTTGAAATTTTAAAAATTGGGAGTTTTATATTATGTGACTTTTGTCTCAATAAAGTGTGTAACTTGTGTGTTAGAAATAAAAGAGTGAAAGCAATAGTCTAATAGTAGAAACATGACAATCACTATGACAACATTTGCTGACTATGTCAGTAAGCCCCAAAGCACATTGTCATTGCCGTGGGGAGTGTTTCGTCTCCAGAAGTTGCTACATTTGGAATTGACACAGACATCCTGGACTCTGCTAGTATTTATGTGGTATTGAGTCACATTTATTAGGTCGTGTTTATTATGACAAAAATGAGAAGAAAAAGAACAGCTCTTCCTGTAAGTGGCCTGAGCTAACCTCTGAAGACTGTTCTCGATACTCTCTCAACCCAGAAAAACCTGTAAAATGCAAATAAAGAAGTTCAATTCTTTGTGTTCACTTTAATAAACCCATGAAACTGCTCAAGCCATCATCGTATGCACATCCAAAAAGCCACCGAGTATCCGAAAGACATCATTTTGTTTTTCAAGACAAGGTTTTTCTGTGTAGCATTCACTCTGTAGACCAGGCTGGCTTCAAAGTCAGTGATCCACCTGCCTTTGCCTCCGAGTGCTGGGATTAAAGGTGTGCGACACCACAGTCCAACTAAAAGATTTGTTTTTATCTGATGTGTATGAGTGTTTGCCTGTACACGTGTGTGCACCGTACGTGCTCCTGGTGCCTTCGGAGGCCAGAAGCAGGCGATGGACTGTCATGTGGGTGCTGGGAACAGAGCTCTGTAAGAGCAGTCAGTGCTCTTAACCACTGTGCCATCTTTCCAGCCCTGAAAGATATCATTTTAAAGAGGCCATGTGTGCTGGCAATGTAACAGTGGAGTCAGTGGGTGTGCCTATGCTGACCTGTGGGGCTGGGCACAGGGTTGGTGGCCAAAAAACAGTGCTGAATTTTTGCTGCGCATGCTTTAAAATGTAGAGAGTAATGCTGAACTTAGGGGTTAGATGTAGATTCTCTAGTTATCAAATGTATCCAGGTGAACAAAGCACCCAAAATGTGTCATTGAACTTCCAGCGAGCGCTCACGGCTGGATTAACCCACATGTGAGCCACATTGAGATGATCCTCACTGAAAAGAACAAATGGTTCCAAAGCTAGAAGAAGAGGTTGTGAAAAAGACATCCCTGAAAACACAGAAACGGAAATAAATTCATCAAAAATAAGCACAAATAAGTTTTAAAAAAAGAAAGAAAAAGAAAAGCATGGATGCTACACGTCCTCTGGATCAGAAGGAGCTAATCCGTTCCCAGTGAGAGAGAGCAACCACTATTGAAATTGTCCATGGACATGGCTGGAGAGGTGGCTCAGTGGTTTAAGGGGCTTGCTGCTCTTGCAGAGGACCTGTGTTGGGTTCCCAGCACCCAAGCTGGATGGCACACAACTGCCTGTAACTCCAGCTCTAGGAGATCCAGTGCTCTCTTGTGGTCTCCATGGGCACTCCCACACATGTGGCATATACGTCCATATACACATACATTTGAAAGAGAAGAAATACAACATTTTTTTCCTTTTTTATAAAACATCTTTTTATTAGATCACAAATCAGAAGAGCAGCACAATTTAAATATTTGTGAATTAGCTTGATAAGGGATGCAAAATATTTAGATTATGACTATTATGAATTCATAGTCATTCCTCAGATCTTACCCTAATACATNACATTATTTCTTAATTAAACATANCTGAAATCTGCTGGATGTGGTGGCTCACACCTGTAATCCCAGAATTTGGGAGGCTGCAATAGGAGGCTTGCTGTGAATTCAAAGCCAAGCCAGTCTATGGGGAGAGGTATAANTCAGCCTGGGCTAGAGCACTCAAGAGGCACAGATGAGTATCTGTGTTTGAGGCCAGCCTGGTCTACATAGAGAGTTCTAGCCAGAGTTGCATAGTAAGACCCTGTCTCATAAAACAAAACAAAAGAAAAGAAAAACACTTGGGAGGCAGAGGCAGGAGGAACAGAGGGAGTTCTGGGACAGCCTTGGCTGTCCTAGAAACACAGAGAAACCTTGTCTCAAAAACACCAAAGAAAGGAAGGAGGGNAGGAGGGAGGGAGGGGGGAGGGAAAGAGAGGGAGAGGGAGAGAAAGAAAAGTGTGGTGGTTTGAATAAAACTATTCCCCATTGGCTCATAGGGAGTCACACTATTAGGAGGTATGGCTGTGCTGGAGTAGGTGTGGCTTTGTTGGAAGAAGTGTGTCACTGGGGGCAGNCTTTGAGGTCTCAGATGCTCAGTCTAGGCCAGTGGCTCACTGTCTCTTCCTGCTGCCTGTTGTTCCAGATACAGAACTCTCAGCTACCTCTCCAACACCATGTCTGCCTCCAAGCCACCATGCTCTCCACCATGATGATAATGGACTAAACCTCTGAACTACACCTCATGACAATAATGGACTAAACCACTCCCAATTAAATGTTTTCTTTCATAAGAGTTGCCGTGGTCACAGTGTCTCATCGTAGCAATAAAACCCTAACTAAGAAAGGGAAAGATTTTTTTAAAAATGACAAAAATTCTACAAACCAAGTCGTTGAATTTAGAGAAAATTCTAAGAAAACATGTCAGATAAAGTACTGAGTAAGATTACCCATTATTACACATGCAAAACTCCCATTTATTCATGATTCTGATGTTAATATGCTCTTAATGAATGTTGTAAAATTTGATCTGCTGGGTGCTACAGATAAACCTTGACAACAGTTAGAGACTAGTCTCTTTAATGTGTGGCTTCCCTAATTGTCCTAAGTCAAACTGAACCTTCTTCCAATGCAATGCCCAAAAGAACTGCTCTGGGCCAGAGATACTGAGCAGCAGGCCTGAGACCATCCAACGACAGTCACTTTATTTACAAAGTTGTTTGCTGCCCTATTCCCATTTTACCTCAAGATTTTCTGTTTCTAGCACACATGGGACCAGAGCTCCCATCTTCTCAGATAGCAATTGATCATTTGTACAAAAGGAAATGAGTTAACAGAGTCCTATGTTTTTAGTAAATATCATAAATGGTAATCCTTAGCTAAGAAGGGGTCTTGTTTTGGTTAAGTTTCAATAATTATGGTCGAGGTTATTCTCTCAAGTGATTAACTACTATGTTAGGGTTTCTATTACTGTGAAGAGACACCATGACCATGGCAACTCTTATAAAGGAAAACATTTGATTGGGCTGGCTTACAGTTTCAGAGGTTAGTCCATTACCATCATGGCAGGCCCTGGTGGTGTGCTGGCAGACATGGTGCTGGAGAAGGAGCTGGGAGTTCTACATCTGGATCCACAGGTAACAGGAAGTGAACTGTGACACTGGAGTCAATTGAGCATAGGAGAACTCAAAGCCCATTCCCACAGTGACACACTTTCTCCAATAAGGCCACATCTACTCCAACAAGGCCACACCTCCTAATAGTGCTGCTCCCTATGGGAGCCATTTTTCTTTCAAACCACCACAACTATCATATCCACATTTACCAACATGAAACTGCTTTTTTGTAACAGGGCCCCAGACCTTAGTACACCCTTAGACCTTAGCACAACTGTCTCCACGATGGAAGTGCCATTCAGTCTGTAAAATTCAGCATGTAGACAGCACCACCTGCCAAAACTAAAACAAAGGCCTAATTCATCAAAGCCTATACAGTTCTGGGAAAGTCTCAAAATGTACTAATCTTGCCTTTTAGCTTCTGTAGTTCTGCTTCTGGCTAACTGTTCCTGTACATCAACCTAGAACATGGTTTTTGTGTTTAAAAATTCATTCTGAGAAAGGTTCAGGGCTACACTCGGATCCCAAACACCCAGTGTACTTGCCAGTTGGCTNATAAAGATGTTTTATTGGCTTGAACCCATGTCCAGAAGTCTTCTCCAGTGGATACCCCACAATACTTTTGTTTCCTTGGGAGAGGAAAGTGGGAAGAAGAGGTACAGAGAGCAACAGAGGGCAGAGCACTAGGCTCTCTGACAGAGTTTTGGTCACTTTCCCCACATGGTTATTTTCTAAACAAGGCTATACAGTAAAAGATTTTGCTAAACTTGGGGCTAGAGAGATGGCTCCATTTGCTCTTTTAGAAGACCTAGATTCAGGTGCTAGCATCCTCATGTTGGTTCAAACCATCTCTGACTCCAATTCCAGGGGATCTGATGTCCTTTTCTACCTCCTTGAGCACTGCTCATACATAGTGCACAGACATACACCAGGCAAAACACTTATACACATAAAATAAATAAATAAATATTTTAAAATTTTGAATTTTTAAAAGATGATGATAAATCTATATATCGAAGCAAGTCAGACTAAACATTTGCTTTTGAGTTCATAAATACTTCTAGTTCTAAAGCCTCCACATTTCCATAGGTTGGAGATGAACGTAACACAGACTCATGTAAGTTTCTTGTCCTATATTGAATTGTCCTCAAGTCTGACATCATCTCCATTAACCTTTAATGAAACCATAAAGGTACTGTAATTTTCAAAATCTATCCAAATTTTAAAGAGAAAAAAAAGAGCAGTAACTCCTCCAAAATACAGGGAGAAAAATCAGTCTTTTCTTTTGCTTTTTGCTTTGTTTGAAAAAGAATATTATTCAAGAACTTAGCTTTAATAAATTGTGGGATTTCCTTCCTCCAGTTCCACTGACTATTTAACATCAGCTGTGTTATGTCAACATTCAGAATGTAGAGTAACAAACTCTGAGGTCNGGGATATAAAATCACCTATGGTTTTCCATGGAGACGCTGGGAGCAAGGTACAAGGACAGAACACTTGGACCAATGCAANCACAGCCTTAAATATAAATCTCCTGCTGTTGTCTTACATGTTCATGGTGATTTGAAATGCAAAATTAAGGTTATTTTTGTTATAACATACTATATATATGTTTCTACTCTTGTTTAAAGTAATGTACCTATGCAACTCATTTTAAGGACTAGAATTTTATACTAGATTTTAATTTTGTTTCAATATATATAAATTCACACCAATGTAAAATATTTGGGACTAATAGTTGCTTTTTTAGTTTAAAAGTAGATTCATTAATCTACCCTTTTATCCTATCATTCCTATATCCTCTCCCCTTTTTCTTTTCAGAATGAGATCCCTAAATCTAAACTCCTTTGCTGGTTTCTTCCCTGACCATGACCAATAACAACTTGTAACCCCCCCCCTTAATGATGACAAGCATCCACTGAACAACCAAAAACCACCCACCCCACCTCTTGGGAATGTGGGTATCATGTTCTCTAGATTGCTTCCTGTTGTCTGAGGGTGATGGCATCTTTAGGGGACCCTGAGAAAATTGGGATAATGGTCAAGTCCTGGGAGAGCAGCTGTATTATTTTTTGTTTAGTCTCTGTGTGATGGGAAAGTACAGAGCTTATCTGAAGTCCTGGCTAGAGTAGTCTGTGAGGCTGATCCATCTCAGTTAGCAGCTTTGAAGTTTTCTGGATGCAGAATTTTGAGGAAACTGCAACACAGGCATTCTGAGAGGCTGAATCACCTGGGCTACTTGTCTTTTTTGGTGTCTGGTCTTTTTATTTTGAAAACACACAAACTTTTAAAGGTACCATACATATCTGTATTAGCATAAGTATGGAATGTGTGTTGTGTACAAGTTAGCTAAAGATGATTTTTTATTTTATGTTCAAGCAGATAAAAGGCATCTGTCAGTTTTATAAGTCCGTTTTGACTTTATAACCAAACTGTAATATAAATCTCCATCCACATGAAAGGATTGCACATAATAAGTCATAAAGACTCTGTAGGCAACAGGATTTATCATGTTTCATCCAGTCTCAGAGCTGCTCCCATGCAGAGGGATCAGCATACACATCACCTGTCCTGTAATCTTTCCTGGCTTCCTCCCTCATGTCTGCAGCCAAGATCCTCAGGAGGTCTTCCCTGATCAAATCTGATCTTTATTACTTTTGAAGGAATCCATAGCTTTTCATTCCTGTGGAAACAAAAGCATAAACTCTTCCCCAACACAACACATTTCCCAACTTCCATTTTGAAGCCAAGAGATTCCTAAAGCATATAAGCTGGTTTAATTCATCAGTCCCTTGCACAATCCAATGTTTCTTAGCAGTTATTACTCATTCATTAGCAGTCAAAAAATTTAAAGACAACACAAGAACACAGGATCCAGACTCTCTGTGTACTGTCTCTTATACACATCTAGATGTGTATAAGAGACAGGTTTGCACACGCCTTTAATCCTAGCATTCCCGAGGCAGAGATCCATCCAGATCTCTGTGAGTTCAAGGCCACACTGGAAACAGCCAGGCATGGTGGCACACACCTTTAATTCCAGTGGCACACACCTTTAATTCCAGTACCTGAGATCTCATGTCTTTGCTTGAGAAAGACACATGCCTTTAATCCTAGAAAGTAGTGACAGAAAGCAGAAGCTAGAGGGCCTCTTAAGCTTTCAGGCTTTGAACAGAGTGAGCTGAGATTCATTTGGGTGAAGACTCAGAAGCCTGCAGTCTGANGAAACAAGATCAGCTGAGGAGTTGGCAAGGTGAGGTTGGCTGTGGCTTGTTCTGTCTCTCTGATCATTCAGAATTTACCTCAATACCTGGCCTGGTGTTTTCAATTAATAAGACCGTTTAAGATTCGCTCTACATGCCTTCTCTGTTCATTCGCATTCAAAAAAATTAAAATTAGCAAAGCACCATATAAGGTCCGAACTCCCTGTATTATAATATTTCCCATCCTTATTATTTTTAAACTACTTTTTCTATGACTGTCTCTACCCATTTTCTTTTCATTTTCAGCACCTAAGCACCTTGTATATAGTTTCATGTTGTTAAAGTTAATACCATTCCTTTTTATTTAGACAAAAAGGGGGAAATGTTGTGGGATATTTGTTTGTGTTCTTCCTCCAAGATCACCTATGGAGTCGGAACTTGGTTCAAAGGGTGGAGTCCACATTCAGCTGGCTGATGTGGACCATACAATTTTCTGGAAGACTCAGAGGGACACACAGAAGGAATAAGGAGGGGTCCAAAGAGATGCATAGCCTTTTTGATTGAGAAAAGTGGAGAAGAGGGTCAGGTGATTGTTTCTCCATTGCCCTGTGGATCTCTCTGGTTTATTTCCCAATATTTAACTCCTGAGTTTTATTTTTTTAATAAAACAGTAAAAGAAGTTGCAATATTGTTGCTTACTGGCTTGCTCAGGCTGCTTTCTTATAGAACCCAGGACCACCATCCCAGAGATAGAACCACTCATAATGGTTTGGACCATCTCCCATCAATAACTAATTAAGAAAATGTCTTACAACTGGATCTTATGGAGGCATTTTCTCAATTAAGTAAGATTCCCTCCTTTCAGATACCTCTAGTGTGTGTGTCAAGTTGACATAAGACCAAACAGCATACTCGCCAACATGTTTTTGGTCATAGTGTTTTATCACAGCAATAGTAACCCTAACTAGGACAGTAATTAATTCAAGTCCGCACCCCTCATGTTTCATACATTTTCAGAAAAAGTATTTCCAATCCTCTGGGAACAGGTATCGGTTACTACTGCAGCAAAGCTGCCTAATCAGGGTTCCATCCTCCTATTTTCCTGCACGTGTATAATGTGAGTAGTCAGTTGGCCATGGGCCCTTTCTATCTATCTTTATTTCCAAATGCAGGCTAGAGAGGCATCCCCTGTCTGAACACAGCTGGGCAGTACAGGGCAAAACTGCAAAGATTTCATAAATATGGACAAGCTTCTGCTCATAAACTAAATCTAAAAATAAGTAAAATTAAAATAAAACTTGCCTCATCCATGACACATGGATTCTTGTTAGTTTCCACCTCTGAAGTTTGCTCTTTCCTACCCATAAATATTGAGTTAAGAGTCCACCTTCCTCAGGGATTTAACTTCCTGCCGACCAACTGAAATAATGTTGAAATGACTTGAGAGAACAAAGAACAAATTGTTCCAAAGCCCAGTGAAGTGTTTCCAAAGTTCTATTCATAAGATTTTAAAATTGTATTTTTATTTTACGTGCATGAGTGTTCCTTCTGTAACTCTGCATCATATGCACACCTGGTATTGAAAAAGATCAGAAAAGNGTGTTGGATCCCTTGGAACTGGAGTTACAGGTAGTTGTGAGCTATCATGGGAATGNTGGGAATTGAACCTGGGTNCTCCAGAAGAACAGCCAGTGCTATGACTGCTGTGCCATCTCTTCAGACTCATAATTCTTTTAAGATTGTAAATGCATGATATTAGTATGCTCTTTTTTATTTAACTGTTCAAATTGGAAAGGTTTTTGTTTTTTGCTGCCCACTTGATTGTGTGACTGTGATGACAAATCTTGGTTGTCAGCTTCCTACACCTAGAATCAACTAAAACTCAAGCAGCTGGGCACGCCCNTGAGGGATTCCTGGTTGGATCATTTGAGGTGGGAAGACCTGTACCAGACTTTCTTTTAGGGCCATCAGCTAGCTCCTAAATCATGACACAGAGACTTCTTATTAGTTATGAATGCTCAGTCTAGCTCAGGCTCATTTCTGGCTAGCTCTTTTAACTTAAATTAANCTGTTTCTCTTTAGCTACCTTTTGCCTCAGGGCTTTTTACTTTTCTTTCCTTCTGTATGTCTTACTTTCACTGTTTCTTACATTTGGCTGGCTGACGGCCCCGGGCCTTTCTTACTCTCTCATTCTCTCCTTCCTCTCCTATTTAGCCTCTCTGCCTGTCATCCCCGTCTATCCCTCTCTTGCCTAGCTATTGGCCATTCAGCTTTTTATTAGACCAATCAGGTGTCTTAGGCAGGCATGGTGAAACAGCAACACATCATAATTAAACAAACACAGAATAAACAAATGTAACACATCCTTACATTGTTAAACAAATGCAGCAGAAACAAATGTAACACATCTTTACACAGTAATATTTCACAGAATAAATAAATATGACACCTTTACATAGTTAAATATTCCACAACAAAGACCCACCCTAAATCCAGGGTGGCAAGATTCATCCTAAATTTGNGCCATNCCTTCTGATGGNAATCCATATGAAAGGATGCAGAGGAAGGAAGATTTGGCTTTATGCCTGCTTGCCTTCACCTTGCTGGCAAGTTCATCTATCCTACTGCTGATGCATTCCTTCACTGCTATTAGAACCTACTTCTTTGGGATTCCAACATATACTAAAGGCCAGCTAAGAATCCAGNCTTGTGGACTGAACAAATATCACATTCCTGGCTTCTCTGTTGGATAATGGCCATCATTGGATTGGCTGGATCACAACCTATAGGTCACTCTAACAAATCATCTTTTACTTACGTAGATTTACTCCATCAGTTCTGTTCCTCTAGAGATCCTTGACTAACACAGTGATCGTGCATTGTTTTGACCTATGAAATATCAGCAGAAGTCATCTGTGTCAGTTGCAGGCTGAAAACTTTCCTTTTGCCAAGGTGATCAGTATTTTTCTGGTTAGAAGCTACTCCATTAGCTTGTAAAATCCACCACAGTGCAGCAACCACTTCACCATGGACACAGAGCCAGAGTGNGAAATAACTCTTGGTTGTTTCGGGCTGCTGACATGTGGGGATTGCAACACAGCACAGCCTAGCCGAATAGAGCATCGATGTAGCTCTATTATGGAGACCCGAGGCCTCNATGTAGTTGAAGATACTGGAAGACTGCTAACTGTGAAGTAGCCTGGACGCACCAACCAGGTCATCACTCTGTTGTCCAAAGAACAACACGCAAACTGGAATCTCAGCATTGAAGAGGCTGAAGCATGAGAATCAAGAATTCNAGGCCAACTTGGACTATGTANTAAGACCCTGTTTAAAAAATAAATAAAAGAAGGAAGCTGAGGAAGGAGGGAGTGTTGCATCCCCTGTGGCTTGGGGCCTGAAACCCTGGCTGGGGGTGACAAAGGAATGAAGAAAGGACAGACACACAGATACACATATAGTAAAGCTGGGATCATATGGAGTTCTTTAAGGCTATCACTGCAGCTGAACCTGGAACATTCTATGTCTTTATTAGGTATAGCACAGGGGAGGGGCTAGCTAGTCTCTGCAGGAGGTCTCTGTAGGTGAGCTGTCTTAGACTGTAAACACCCAGGAGGAGGAAGCTGTAGTTGCCAGTCTTTGCACACACTGACCAATCATTCATAAACTCATAGTCAACCACCTAAGGAAAGCTTTGCCTTTCCTCAAGCCGTGTCCATATGGGTAATGGCTTTGCCAGTTTCTCATAGGGCAATTGTCCTTGAAGTTTTCAATAGGACGTGCCCATCTCAAAACACTCATTCACTCAAGACTTCACCCACTTGGGACTTCTTCCACTCCCTACAACATTAATATCAGTCTACAGTTATATTATTAATTATAAATGGAATCATACTTACTCAGACTTGCAGATTTTAGGATAGACCGATATCCATATTCTATCCAACTTTAAGCATCTCTGTATATATTCCCAGACTNCCACGTACCTCACACAGTCTCAATGGACAGGGAGCTTACATTAGACAAACCAGTGTGTTCCATCTTGAATCATTATATATCAGGTCTGTATCTTCCCTTTCCTGATTGCTATATTGGTTATTTGAGTAAATTTAATCTCTCATTTTGCAAAATCCTGACATGCCATATTCTTTCTTCTGTGTAATATTTTCTATAATCCCTCAGAGAAATTATTTCTAGACTACTCTCTTTCACAGTCCTCCTCTCTGGTACTCCAACAACCAAAAAGCTTGCACTAGGAATTCATTATTCTCCACCACCTACTCCCCACTCCACTGCCTTCCAAGCTGGGAGTTGGTCAAATGGAATCCCTAACACAGTAAGGCAGAGACCATAAAAGGCATTTTGATGGGACAGTCCTCTGTGTGATTAATACCACATCCAGAATAAAGGATAATAGTTAGGCCTGGATCTGAAACAATAACAAAAGGAAAAATCACCAAAGTTTGTCTTTAGGGAGCATTGGGAAAATGGGCTGGCTTATTGTATAATTTTCAGCTGGGTGATTTTGGGGACCAAGACAGTCTGAAGGGCGAACAGCTATAGTGAATTCCAAGAAATGTTAAAACGTGTTTGTTGGGGTGTGTGTAAGATTTCTAGAAACAGTGGTAATTTCTGTGCTTACATATGTTTAGTGTATATAAGGCAAAGTTCTTGTCCCAAAGATATTCACGCAGAACTACACAACAAAGTGAGTTTAGTTTTGAAGTGTTCCACTGACGTATGCTATCATGGAAAATGACGTGGAATTGGTATGGTGTGGCACACCTGTAATTTTGACACTCAGGAGGCTGAGGCCGGGGGATTACCCCAAATTCAAGAATACCTTGAGCTATACAGTGAGTACCAAGCAAACCAGAGTTACATAGCAAGAGCCTGTGTTAAAAACCTAAAAAGAGAAAAAGAAAAAAGGGAAAATTTGGGAAACACAAGCCAGGGGTGGTAGCATCTGCCTTTAATCTCAGTACTCAGGAGGCAGAGGCAGGGGGTTCTCTGTGAGTTCAAGTTCTCCCTGGTCTACATAACAAGTGCAGGCTAGCATTAACTACAGAGTGAGACCCTGTTTCAAGGGGAAAAGCAACAACAAATCAAAAACTTTTTTTAAAAATGAGAAAGGAGGAGGGATTAGAAATTTTAAGATGACAAGACTTCTTAAATAGCATACCTATTAATGGTCATATTTAATTTTAAAATTTGTGATTCAGAACTCCTTTGGCTCTGTCCTTAAATTTTGTTTAGCAGGCTTTAGAATTTCTAGGGCTGTATGGCTCTCCTCTCTGGTAGATTTGTGGGACTCATTTCAACTTGTTGAGTTTTAGACAAGGACATTAGAAATAAGACGCATGACCACCTAGGGTCTTACCAACTGCTGAGCGTGTTCTCACTTCCCTTCTTTCAGTGGTCCACAGGAAATACCTGAGTCACTCAAATTCAAAGTGTCTGAAAATGGAGTTCATCTTCAAATGTGAGTTTCCTCCTCGCCATGCCATCTTTATCAAGAGAAGATATAACACCTTTTCTGGTCTACCAAACTTAACCATGTCATTGCTAGTCTCTCCTCTCAACACGGTCAAGAAGATGGAAGTCTGGGGCTGAAGCTATGGCTCCGGGGCTGAAGGCGTGGCTCTGGGGCTGAGCGCACCTTGGGATGTATAAGGCCCTGAATTCAACCTCCAGCAACACACACAAAATATAAAAAGATAGAAATTCTGTGGATTCTTCTTTGAAATGCCCGCCATAGGTCCTAGCCTGACTTCTAGAATTCTATGTCAACTGGAGAAAGGTCAATGAAGGGAGNGCAAAATTAATGTTCATTCAGCCTCCTTGACTTTTGCTTGGGATATGTGACAGTTTCTCATTGCTTGTTGACTCAGATGCAATTTCCTTAGCCTAATAAAAAAAGCAACAAACCTATTTACTGCTGGTCGTGGTGGCACAACCTTAATCCCAGCACTTGAGAGGCAGAGGCGGGAGGGAGATCAAGGCCAGCCTGGTCTACATAGAGAGCCCCAGGACAGCCAGGACTACATAAAGAGGTCCTGTCTCAAAAAACCAAAACAAAACAAAATAAAAAAAACCAAAGTTATTTACTTACCTATTCTGGTAGGCCAGAAAGATTGAAGGGTGAACAACCAAGACTTGGTGTCAACTAGGGAAGAGAGCAAGGTGAACAATCACAGTAAAATAAATATTATAAGTGCCCCACAGGTGATGAGCNGAGTGCTGTGGTGGGGATCATAGGNAAAGTCTACTTTGGCTCCTGGGTGAGGAGTAGATTGGAAAAGGCAGACAGACAGCTTGGCGAGCAGCAGAAAAAGGCTGCTCCAACTGTCTAGGCAGCAGCCCGTGGTAGTGAGGACTATAAGGAATGGGAGGAGGGGAAGGGTCGGATCGAAGGTAGAGCTGTGAGGCAGACATGACTNGATTGGCTCATGGACTCCAGGAGACTGAATGCCAAAAGGAAAGGGCTGAACTGAAGACCCTGCCCGGTTTCCTCATGTCAACAAATTGGGCAAACAGTAGTGCCAGTTACTGAGATAAGGAAGACAGGAGAAGTCTCTTNGGAACTGAAATCAAGGGCTCCATTGTTGTACTTTGTAAGGAAGGGACAATCCTTGGATCTCACCATTGCAGAGTGGTGAGGAAGTAGGTTCCCTATGACCCTTTCTTTCCCTGAGCACCACGGTCTCCCAGAGAGTCCTCACATAGCATCTGAGGCCAACAGCTGACACTACTCAGCTTTGCTGTAACCTCCTACCAATACGTTTCCAGTTCCACCAATACATTTGAAAAGGGCCTGGATTTATGTATGACTTTGTTCTTGGTTCCATTACTATAAAAATTTTTTTTCATGAAACTGCTTCCATGTTGAAACAAGGAATTTGGGGTGACCTGAATCTGTATTCTCAGGACCTGGTCATTCATAGTTGGCGTCAGAACAAACTCTATCTCTTTTGAGGCGAGAGTTGTATTTTTGTGTCAACATTGCTAAAATCAGAAGACAACAGCCACACACTGATGTGTTGCAATTCTGTTCTTTTCTATTTTCATCCACTGTTTCTATCATATCTTCTCAGCATGGATGCCAGTTCAGGATCACACACCACACNTATTTGTCATGCATTTTTTAGTCTCCTTCAATCTGGAAAAGTCCTTGACATTTTTTTCCAGTATTCCATTACTTTTGATCATTNTGAAACCACAGTTTGATGTTTCCTCGNGATTAGATTCAGGTGCTGTATCTTTCTGTGGCTGAAGTACTAATGAAACCATGTTGTGTTCTTCTTTTGGCATCCATGTTTTCACACGTCAGACCACTGAGCTTTGTACTTCAATTACGTCATTAAGATGATATCTACCAGGCTTCTTGATTGTAAACCACTTTTTCCTTCTATAGTAAGTAGGCATTTGGTAANAAAGAACTTAGATACTGTAAATTTTTCACTCATCAAAACTTCTTTGTATTTCTTTATACCACTTCATATAAATGTGGATTTATGAACTATAAAATTGTTATTTTGATGTTCAGATTGTCCCAGCTTTGGCCAGCAGGAATATTTGAGGCTAGTTTAAGTGTCCTTCTCTCAGAACTTGCTTACTTTCTGGCACAAATTTTTTTAGGCTCATCTTTATTTTATTTGTGGTCCTGGTGTTTTGTTTTTACCATGCTGGGTCTTGAACCAGGGTCTTCAATCATGCTTGGCAAGCTCTCTACCACTGAACCATACCCCTGGCCCTTGCTTTGCTTTTTATTTTGAAACAAAGTCTCCTGCTGTAGACCCCAAAGCCCTTGAACTTGCAATCCTCCTGCCTCAGTCCCCTGAGTAACCAGGCGCAGCTGCTTTTCTCAACCTCACAGCCAGTCAGTCATTCCTCTAGTCTAAGGGATCTTGATCNTTTTAATGGTTCTGTTTAGAAACCAGGACACACTGAGATCTCTCCCGCTCTCAGTGCACAAAACCAGGGACATATGGATGTGACCAGGCAGCCAGGCATGCATGTCCCCATAGGGACCTCTAGATTTGTTACCTGTATGCACATTGTTCTTGATGCTTCTCACTTCGACCCCATGTAGCTTTCATGGTTTTCTCTCTAGTTACGTTTTAATTTTTCAAATGAGAAATTTTGCTCCCGTTAGCCCCAACACATCTTTATGCACAACCTTAGAGTGTCTCTTCTCTCCCCATATCAAACTGTTTCTCTGTGGGGACACTCTTATCCCACTTGGGCTCTGATGCTAATACCAGACCCCCTCCCCAAATGTATGCCTCCCTATGAATCAGTTTGGACAGTCACACTGCTCCTGGCTGCCTGTCTTGCTTGGCCNACTGAAGCACAGGCTGCTTAGTGGCTTTCTCTGCCTCCTTTTCTCTCTCTCTCTCTCTCTCTCTCTCTCTCTCTCTCTCTCTCTCTCTCATTTTTTTTTTCTATACAGAGTTTCTCTGTGTAGTCCTGGCTGTCTTGGAATCACTCTGCAAACCAGGCTGGCCTCGAACTCACAGAGATCCACCTGCCTCTGCTTCCCAGAGTGCTGGGATTAAAGGTGTGCACCACCACAGCCTCAACATAACAACACTTTTTAACAAAGTGTGTAGCTTCTCCCCCACCCCCCTCCTCTCCACTCCTCTCCCTTCCCCTTCTCTCCTCTCCCCAGCAAAATGCTACTCCTGGTCCTCCCTTTTAAGTCCCTCCACTAACCTCTTCTAAACTCCCCTGTCCGTTTATTCCTGACCATTCAGAACTTGATAATTAGTTCTGCCATGTGTGATCCCCTAAACTGTGTGACCCCCTTGAACTGTGCCCTCTTGTAACCTGGGTCTGTGCTGTAGACTCCTTGCTTCCACTCTCAAGCTGTCACTCTCTCTGCCTTTGGCTTGGAGCTGGGAAGACCACAAGCCCTCAGGATGGTTCCTCCTTCAGGGCCCCTGGCTGAAGAGTCTGCTTGCAAAAGAAAGCNTTCAGCTGGGGCCGTGGCCTTGCCTGATAGTAGGTTGTTGGCCCAGAGCAGCCCTATCAGTCATTTGCACGCAGATGCCCCCTGGGGGAAGGGAGGGAGGCGTTGGCTTGAGGCCCCGGCCTTTCACTGTGGGGTGACTTCCAACATCTCAAAAAACAGCTCTCAGTCAAGACAGGCCTTCAGAAGGCTCTGTGACAAAAAGGATTTTAAAAGGTTAGTCAAATGTAAAGCCCATAAAGGAAGCAGTAGATGACTAACAGAAATTACAGGCTAGCTGCACTCTCTTGCTGAAATGGCAGATTCATTTGTGTCTTGGAGTAATTATTTCACAACAGGCGGTGGCCACGGACAGAGGAAACTGGGACAATTAGGAACGTCTGTCCAGTCCCTTCCTTACCTGCCCAGGCTTCTCTAGCTCAAAGCATACCTTCGGAAACCAATTTACTCATGCGAGTGAGAATTGTAGACAAAATAAGTACGAAAAAATAAAATTTNATCGTGCTGCGTTTGAGGCTTCAACTCCAGTAAAACAGTTCCTGGGACAGCATTTACGTCGACTCAGCGCCACCTGCTGGCGGGTGGAATCCTAGCAACCAACTGAGTGTTCATTGGCCTGGCACCTCCACGTGGGTGGGGTGGGGTGGGGGCGGGGCAGCTCATTTCACCCATTCATTCCGAACGCGTTGGTGAAGTGCCAGGCACTGTCCTCAGTGGTTCAGCACAAGAAATATCACCGCCCCGTCTAGTGTGGTGCTTCTTAAATTCGGCACAAGTTGAGGTCATCTCGGGAAGAAATTCAGACTTTCACGCTCCGCTCTACAAAGACTGTAGTTACCGCACTAGAGTAGGTCCTGGGATCTGGGTGATTCTGGGAAACAGNAAATCCACGAGGGGCATTTTTAAGGGGGAAAAGTAAATATGGAGAAAAGTGGAAAAATCTCCAAAGGCCACGGGGGCTNGGACCCCGCTGCATCTGCCGGTAGCATGGGGATGCAGTGGAGAGAGGGTACAGCAGATTCACTCTCGCATTTTCTTATCCGAAAACAAAGGGCCTGGAATATCAGACTGACTTTGTCTNCAGAGCACCGGCGATCATAAAGATTTTGACACAAGAGAGTGACCCAAACAAGATTCCACGGGCAGCAAGGCTGACAGCAGATCTCGGGGAAAGAAGTGTCGAGTCCTGAGTGGAGTGAGGGCGACCAGTGAGGAGAAGCAGGCAAAGCTGAGTGAAGGAGCCTCGGACAGGAGAAGTCAGTGATGGGTAAATGGGCCTAGGTGAGGGACCTCAGCGTGGCTACAGGTGGTCTGGCTTGTGCGGTTAGGGGACAGTGGGAGGGTACTAGCTGGGCAGGGGAGGACAGGAGGAGAAGGGACACAAAAGGAAAAATGCACAATTTGCCTTCATAATTGCCACTGTTGTCCTGTGTCATTTACTGTGTGATCTGTGTTTTCCCTTTCACCTACTGTGTCTTGGATATCATCTGTGAAATACAGACTGTAATACTATCCCCCTCACAGCAGTGCTGTATTGAGTACATTTATTCCAAGCATGTTTTTAAAGTGCCTAACACAGAAGACTCAAAATGTTAGTTACCATTTCATCACTTTGTTGTTTCATTTATAATAATTTAGAAATATACTTATAAATTATGAATAATTAGGCATAATGTAATGATTATATAACCATACACTATATCTTTTATCATATATAATTATAGGATCTATTATAATAATATATTATAATGCTACTAGTTGGTNATCTCACTAGCAGTATATGTCGTGGTCTGACTCTTTCACTCCTTGCATGTTTTGGACTGTTGCTGCATGGTCCTCTCCCAAGCCTTGCACTAGTACAGCCCAGAATACCTTCCTTAACAGAGGAACAGTCCATGGCTGCTATTGACCAAGATCATGTTAGTGGAGGTGACATGAGATGAGGCTTTGCACATGCCAAGAAAGCTTGTCTAGCTCACTTTTGTGTATGACATTCATCGGTGATGCCCTTGTTTAGGCCTAGACTGAAGAAGACTGCAAAGCAAACCTGTACTGGACCTGCAGCCCCAATCCAGAGGGGGGCCCACNGACACATAGACTCACCAGCCAGGANACAAANGAGTTTTGTGGTGTGCCACTGAGAGAAGAGTTACTATTACACAGTACTATTGCCACTTGCTGGAGCTGGGTGTTNAGATCCAGAAACACAGACAGGAGCCTAGACCCAGGGGCCAAACAAGGCTTTTGTATTAGGACATCTAGATGGGAGATGCAGCTCTCCCCAAGTCAGGGAGTGACTCCCTGAAGAAAGGCAGCTAACATGTGAAGAGACCCCGAAAGGCTCCTACTTNCATCCTCTAGAACCCAAGGCAGTGGTTCTCCACCTCCCTTCCTTGCTTTGTTTATTTGGGATAGGGTCTTTCTATGTAACCCTGGCTGATCCAGAACTCCTCGTNTAGACCAGGCTAGCCTGAAACTGGTAGTGACTTCCCTGCCCCTGTCTCTCTCCCATCTCATTCTGCTCTGAACTCCCTGTTTATTCCCCAAAGTGTTCAGATTTTGCTATCTGTTGGGGCTAATTAGACTAACTCTACCGGTTATCTCGGGGTGTTAATCTCTGAAAGTGCTGACATAGTTGTCTAAGTGATCATCTTTAACCCTCGGTTCAAAGGGAATGGGTGGGGGGCGGAGAATTCTCAGTGGATCACATAATTTGCCTAAAGTGACTATTCACACAAGTGGTCTCCCATTCACAGAATGACAGGAGTGTCTGTATGATGAGGCTGGACAGCCACGGTCTCTGCCTTACTGTTGAGAGAAGTGAGGCTCAGATTCGGTCAGTGCTTGCCCCGCCCTGCAAGCTAGTTATTCATTGAACCAGGATTGGCCAGACTCGGCCGTTCCATTTTGCACTGTGTGTCTTTGCACCTCATNTAGCTTGGAGGGAATCTTGGTTGTAGGGGAGGTTGGAATTAGGGACTTCAAAGAGTTGCTGATATTTAAAATACTTGTCCACAGACTTGTTTTCCTTCTCACCTCCCGTTTCTTTTTCATAGCGCTTATTTCATTGAAGGAAAAGACAACAAGTGAAAGGGAGGGAAGAGAAGGACTCTGGGAAACAGGACAGAAGGGATGCTTGGTATGTTAGCATTTTACATACAAAATCTATGCAAGCCTCCCAATGGCCCCATAAGGTGTTACCTCCTTCTGTTCCATAAACCTGAAGTTATGAAGTTAAAAGAGCTTTGTTATCTTGCTCCAGGCCTCCCAGCTTGTCCTATATGATCGAGGAACTTGAATTTCAAGGAACATTGACCCCAGAGGAATACATGAGATCCTCTCTAGGGAGCAGGACCTTGAGTTTATGTTTGGAACAATTTAAGAAATAAAATTTTGTACAATTAATAAAACTAACTTAAAGACCAAAATGCAGGGCTGGAGAGATAGCTCAGTCAACAAATATAAAGACCTGAGTTCCATCCCCAGAACCCATGTAAAGGAACTGCCCATGGTGGTGCAATGCTTGTAATCCTAGTGCCAGTTCTGGGAAAGTGGAAACAGGTGGATCCCTGGGGTCTGCTGGCTAGCCAGCCTGGGGAGTTTCAGGCCAATAAGGGACCCTGTCTCTCCCTCCAAAACCTGGATGGTACCTGAAGAACATCTGAGGTTGTCCTCTGGCCTTCACACAAACACACTCATTCTCAGAAATACACACACACACACCAAAACAAACCAAACAAAAACAATACAGCTAGTGATGTAATTTAATGGTAGAATGCTTGCATGTTATGCACAAGAGTCTGGATTCCACTATGAGCACTGGTATACATACACACACATACACACACCCCAAACCAAACCAAACCAAAATAATATAGCTGGTGATGTAATTCAATGGTAGAATGCTTGCACATTATGCACAAGAGTCTGGATTATGTTACTAGCACTGGTACACACACACACACACACACACACACACACACACACACACACAGAGAGAGAGACAGAGAGACAGAGAGAGAGAGAAATCAAGGAATTTAGGCTCAAACCTGTGTGTCATCTCTATTCTCTCCTCTCCCAGGCAACAATGTTTAATTTTGTCCTATTTTTATTTTATCTATTTTTTAAAGATTTTTTCAATTTTTGTCTTATGTGTATAAGGGCCTTGCACACATGTGTGTCTGTGTTCTGCTTGTGTGCCCAGTGCCCAAAAACCCCTGGAACTGAAGCAACATTTGTCTTTGAGCCACCATTTGGGTGCTGGGAATTGCGTCCAAAAGAGCAGTCAGCGCTATCTATCTAGCCCACTGTCTATCCATCCCTCTATCTATCCATCCCTCTATCTATCCATCCCTCTATCTATCCATCCCTCTATCTATCCCTCCCTCTATCTATCCAGCCCCTATCTATCCAGCCCTTTATCTATCCAGCCCCCTATAAATCCAGCCCCTATTTAATTTTAATTTTTGGTCCTGGGGATTGAACCTAGGGCCTCACACATACTAGGCATCTCTATTTTTGAGCTATGTCCCCACCATATAGTCCTACTTTTAAAATAATAATTTCTAGATGTTGAAGGGATAACTCAGTTTATAAAATGCTTGTCGTTCAGGCATGAGTCTTGAGTTCAATCCCAGAACCCACTTCTTCAAAAGCAGGATTTGGTGGCAAGCACTGTAATCCAAGCACTGGACAGGCTGAGCCCACCTGACTAGCCTATCTGGTAAGCTCCAGGCCATTGAGAACCCTGTCTCAAAGAACAAGGCAGATGGATCCTGAAAAACAACACCCAAGGTTAATACACAGTGCATACACTCCCACACAGACATGCACCACATGCATATTATACATACACACACAGACACAGACACACACACACACACACACACACACACACACACACACACACACACACCCCTCAACAACAACAACAAAAAAAACTAAACCAAACAAACAACAGCCCACCAAATAAAACCCACTTTCCTTTTTTGATCCATGGTCTCATTCTGTATTCCAGGATGACCTCAAATCCACAGTGATCCTCTTGTTTCAGTTTCCCAAGTGCTAGGATCATAGGAATAAGCGTCTATGATCCTAATTCTTCTCATAACGTAGTAGTAGATACCTAGGTTATGAAATGAAATAAAATGCATTTGTGCACATAATCATGCTTATAAATAAGCCATGGAGAGCTAGCAGCACTGAGAAACAAAGGGCAAACCCAAATGCAAATTCTCCAAATTTCCATGCTTCATGGACCATTAGTTCCACCAATCTCTAAGTGNTTTTATTACTCTTTAAAATTNCATTTACCTATTTATTTATTAGGGTGGGCAGGAGAGTGCTATGGCATGTGCATAGAAGTCAGAGGACAACCCACAAGAGTCAGTTATCTTCTTCTACCATGTGGGTCCNGGGGATTGAACCCAGGTCACCAGTGCTGGCAGCAAGCCCCTTCATCTACTGAGTCACATCTCTGGCCCTCTAAGTCTTTTGTATTTGGTTTTGCATTGCTGGGAATGAACTCACACTAAGTGAGAGCTCTCCCACAGAGCCCCAGCCTCAGGCCTTTCTTTGTGTGACTTTACTCTGTCCACATCTGACGTGGAATCTGTTATGCCTACATCATGAGTCTCCCAGAGACCATCAGGAGTTCAAGTTTGTATCCAAGAGCAAAGAGCCTTTATTGCAAGCTCAAGCTTGGGCTCTCCAACCATCCAACACAGCAGTTGGGTGAGGGAGAACTTTGAGTTCACTTGAGGCAGAGTTTTTAAGGAGTAAAGGATGGTGTGGTGATATATTGTGTACCCCAATAAAGCTTACCTGGGGATCAGAGGATAGAGCTAGACACTAAATTAGACATAGAGGTCAGGAGTGGTGGCACACATACTTTTAGTCCTATTACTCGGGAGGCAAAGATCCATCTGGATCTCTGTAAGTTCAAGGCCACACTGGGCTACATGAGAGAAACAGAACCAGGCAGTGGTGACACACACCTNTTGTCCCAGGAAGTAATATGGCGGGACACAAAAGGTATATAAGGCATGGAGAAACAGGAACTCATTCTCTTGAGGCTGAGGATTTCATAGAAGTAAACTAGTGGCTGGCTGTTCTGCTTCTCTGATCTTTCAGCTTTCACCTCAATATCTGGCTCTGGGTTTTTTATTATAAGACCTTTTAAGATTTGTATTACAGGACGGGGGTAGGGTAGGGGAATTCCAGATTCAGATGAGGGTTGAACTCCTGATTGGGCAGGAATAGGACAAGAGAAGTCTTNTCAACAGGGCTTAGTGCTGGCATTGCTGCAAGGAAATTGGCANCCTATATATATACAAGTTATGTAAGCTATCTTTAATGTTCTGGAGCANCTAGTTCTTGTTTGTCTCAATTCTGATTGGTCTCCCGCAGGGTAGAGTTTGTGGCTTTTCCTGGTTATTGTAAGGGTGAGGTCTAGTTTCAGTTTTGTTAGTCTGCAGCCTGTCATGGCTGCACTAATGTTAAGTTAGGCCTCTTCAGAATCCCTTTTACTTCTGTGTGACATCCTCCACAGATGTATGTCTGCAGCTGCTGTATGGGGAAGTGAACAGACTTCTTCTGGATGTCCACTGTTAGTCCCTAAGTAGCATGGAGAAACTTCTCACTCCACCCTCCTGTTGTTACAAAAAACAGTTCTTGCTGCATATGGAATAGATGTTTATTTTGGAGCCAAATATGAGTAACCACAGTCCAGGAACATGGATCTAGGTTGCCCAGAAAGATACATTCCACTGCATAGGGTTACATGAGATGTATTAGTTATGGAACAAAGTCATAAGTCAAGGCAACTGGAAAATACACTGGTGGGGAAACAGGTAGGCTGGCTACAGCAAAGCAAGGAAGCCTCTACTTTAGGTCTCAGATTTTAGCTTTTGGACTGGTGGAAACTAGTGGTCCATTAAGAACACATACTGGGTCAGACACAGGAATNGACAGTAAATGGCTTTCAAAAGGACTAAAAATAGCCCAAGATATTTTGCTCTGGTCTGTAACATTTTTGTGTGTGTGTGTGTGAGGATGTGTACATGAGTGTGCATGTGTATGTACGTATGTGGGGCAGGTGTACATGTATATGTGCACAGAGGCCAGCTGGGGATGTCAGGTGTCTTTCTCTATTGCTCTCTGCCTATTCCCTTGAGACAAAGCAGCCTGAACCAGAAACTAACTGGTTTTCACTAGGCTGGCTGAGCAACAGGCTCTACCTGTCTCCATACCCGACTCCCACCTCCTCAGTGCTGGGATTACAGGTGCCTGTGACCATGCTTGGCTTTTCACATGGGTGCTGGGGATCTGAACTCAGGTCCTCGTATTTGTACATCAAGTGCTCTTACTTACTGAGACATTGCCCCAATGCCTGGTCTTCAACAGTCTCACTCTCCAAAATCATGAAGTTCGATGATTAGCCTTCTGAAATCTCTTTTTTCTTTTTCTTTGTTTGTTTGTTTGGTTGGTTGGTTTTTTTTGTTTGTTTTTGTTTTTGTTTTTGTTTGAGACAGAAGTTTCTCTGTGTAGTTCTGGCTATCCTGATCCTTGCTCTGTACACCAAGCTGTCCTCGAACTCAGAGGTCTTCCTACCTGCATCTGCCTCTCAAGTGATGGGATTAAAGGTGTGCACCACCACTGCCCAGCTGCCTTCTAGCATCTTTAACATAGGTATAGCTTTCAGTTTTTCTGGGAATTTCAGTTTTACTACTTTAAACATTTATGATACACATACCAGTATACAGAGATGTTTCTTACTTGTTTTCACAAGTCCATGATATTTCAGGATATGAATGGATCATTCACAGCCATCTATGATGAATAGATTTGGGGATTCCAAGATCCTCATTATTTCAATCAATTAAGGATGCTGTTGTGTGTTTTTGCCAAGACTCTTTACTTTTAGAGACAGGGTCTCTCTATGTAGCCCAGGCTAGCCTTGAACTCTCAGTCTTCTTGCTTTAGTCACCCAGTGCTAGAATTACAAACCTCTACCAATTGCCCAGTTTGTTAGGATGTCTTTCAGATGAGAGTCTTAGAAGTGGGGTTTTTGGNTTAANAGGTACGTATCTATGAAATTTTGCTAAGTATTATCAAATTTCTTCTTCTTGTATCATGCCATTTTTCATTTCCTTTAACAAAATATGAGTACCTGTTCTGCACTGCATTCTCTACACACGGTGTTCTTCACTTTCAGATCTGTGCTAACCCGACAGCTGAGACAGTAATTCACTGTCAGCAGTGGGGGATCTTAAACTGAGACACAGTGCCACATGGCTGCTTGTATTGGCCTGAGCAGTCATTCCCAGAGGCCTCCCTCCTCCCNGGTAAAGCTCAGCCTTGACTTCCCTGCAGAAAACAATGTCAGGATTAACCAATTCAAAAACAGAGCTGCAGTTTATTAAAAAAGGCTCCCCCCCAACCACCACATCCCCCNGTCATCCTGGAGAGTAAACCTAGGGCCTCACACATGCCAGGCATTCGTTCCCCACTGAACTACTTCCCCAGCCCTAAAGGTGATTTTTAATATAGATTAAACGTGTNGANGGGTAACAGAGAGGAGTCCAGAGGACAAGTCAGACACANCCAAGAGTGTGGGTGTTTCCTTCAAAAAGGAGTCATTGTCTTTATAACAACTATATATGTGTGGGAGTTTGGTGATTAAAAAATAAGTTACATTATATTTATTGTGTGGGGATGGGAATGGGGTGCATGTTGCCACAGTATGTGTGGAGGTCAGGGTTCAACTGCATGAGTCAGTTCTCGTCTTCTGCCATGTAGATCTTGGGGCTCAAACTGAGCCCCTTCACCTGCTGAGCCATCTCACTGGCCAGATTTTGGTGACTGTTGATGTTATTATCTTTAAAGTGTTGCAAGGAATTTGGACGTGATCACAGGGTGGGTCCCCAGATGCTCCAACAGGATTGCAGCTGCTCAGGTATAAGCCTGGAACAGAAGAGTTGCTTGGGAAGTTCACTGTAACGCCATGAATGGTCTTGTTTATGAGATTTCCAGAAAACGGTTGGGAAAGGAAAAGGTCATTTTTGCAGTTCACAAATGCTCATATCCTCCGCATGAGTTCATTACTATTTTAACCATTTTTTTTGAAAATACCTCTGCATTCAAGGAATAGACATTTAATTCGCAGCCTTCACAGCAAATGTTAATGGTGCTGGTATTNTTGACTCCTAGCTGATGAGATTTCAACAAGGCTCTATAATGGGGGGATTATTTTTTCCCACATCCCCTTAATTTCCCCTTACTATCCCCTTTTTCTATCCTTACTCAACTACAGTTTTTATTTGCATTTGTTTTATTATGAACATAACTGAGGGTCTCTTAAAAATATTTATTACTATTTTTACTTGTGCACGTATATGTGTGTGTGCACATAAGTGCAGGTACCTTAAGAGGCCAGAAGAGGGCATCGTATCCCTTAGAGCTGGAATTACAAGCATTAATGTGGGTGCTAGGAAACGAGCTCAGGTCCTCCGGAAGAGTGGCCAGTGCTCTTAACCACAGAGCCATTTCTCCAGCTGCAACCCTTGAACTTTTGACCCCTTTTACTTTNGTGTGCCACCATGCTCAGTTTTTATGTGGTATGGGGCATTGAACCCAGGGCTTCATGCACACTAGGCAAACACTCTGACAACTGAGCTACACCCCAGCCCCATAAACTCATTCTTTTACTTCTCTTTCTTTCTCTTCTTCCTTTCTTTTTCTCTTTCTTTCTTTTATTTTTTCTTTCTTTCCTTCTTCTTCCTCCTCTCCTCCTCCCCCTTTCCTTCTTCTGGACTGTGAATGGCTTGTATCTCTGGCCTGTTCTCCACAGCTGCTTTTCCTTTCTTTAGGTCTTTTAGACATCAGCAACAGTGTGTTGGACCTGGCCCTGCCAGTGCCAAGGACTGCTTGTTACATTTTTACATTTTCATAAATTTTATTCCAGCTCATATAGCACTAGTATAGTTGAGGTCAAGTTACTGTGGTAGGACTGTTTACTCTCTGGAAGTTGGGAAACTATAAACTGCCCCTACCAGGAACATGCCACTGGCTATTTAA
>LZPO01044491.1:21325-32940 GCA_001675575.1 Neotoma lepida | reverse complement strand
AGTGGAAGAGCAAGTGTGTGCATGAAGAAGAGAGAGACCACAGGAAGCAGTTTCCTAGGATCCACTCCGAGAATTCGCTCGCCCAGCAGCATTTAATCCCTTTATGAGGATGGACTCAAGACCCAAACACCTCAGAGATTCTACCTCCTCTTAACATCATTTCTCTGGGCACCAGATTTTTTTAATGAGTTCTGGCTCATGAATGTCTGGCCACCCTTACACATATCTGTATCTTTTGATTTGCTTGTTTTGAATAAACCATATCCAACACCTGGTGATGATGAGTCCGGTTATCTACCAAAAGAAAGAGCAAGGGACTTTTGCCAAAGCTAGGAAGGCTGGGGTTTGTTACTCTCCTGGTGGGGGGGTGTGCCTGAGGGAAGAGTGTGAGTGAGGGGGGAGGGGGAGAGGCTGGATGGAGGAGGACGCAAGGACCATGAGCATGCTATGGTAGGCAAGAGCTGTACCATTGCCAGACTTGTGGAGCTGGGCTGAAATTCTGTCCTGAAGCCCAGTGAGGAGGGAGCAGGAGACAGATAGGTCTGGAAGAGGAAGCCTTTCAAGCTGTTTGGTAGCTGGAGGGAGGAACGATGGCCAAGGGAGATTTTGGTTTTATAACTATGTAGGGGTAGAATAAGAATTAAAAGCACATTCAGGGGCTTGGAGAGATGGCCCAGTCAGTAAGAGCACTGCTGCTCTACCAGAGGACCAGGTTTGATTCCCAGCACCCACAGGGCAGCTCACAGCCATCTTTAACTCCAGTTCCAGGGGATCTGAGGCCCTCTTCTTGCCACTTTGGGAACCAGGTATGCACATGTGCCCAGACATACATGTAGACAAAACACACTTATACATAGTTTTTTAAAAAAGAAATGGTCAAAAGAAACAAATGAAGTCTACATATATTAAGTACATGGGACATTCCAAAGGCTATTCTATTTAGTTACCTTTAAATATTCTTTTCTTTTTATTAGTGTGTGTGCTTGTGAGTGTGTGTGTGTGTACACGTGACTGTAGTGCCAATGGAGGCCAGAAAAGGGCATTGAATCCCCTGGAGTTGGAGTTACAGGTGTTTTTAGCCACTCAGTGTGAGTGCTGGGACTCGAACTCAGGTACTCTGAAAGAGCAGCAAGTTCTCTGAACAGCAGATCCACATCTCCAGCCCCTCCAAACTTTAGTTGAGTTTGGAGGACACTCACTCAGAACCCAGGCCCTCTCCTGGACATTGTAAACTTGGTGGTATGCTTGTCAAATGGCAGCTGGTTTAGTAATAATAAATTCTTAGTAACGATAAATTCATAGTTAGACGTCATCCACCTTTTTCTTTGGGATAGGGCCTCTCACTAGCCTGGAACCTACCGAGTAAGGTAGGCTCTCTGGCCAGCAAACCCAGGATCCACCAGTTTCTGCTGCCTTATGCTGTATTACAAGCTCATGCCACCACAGCNGCTTTTGTTTCANGCAGATTTTGGGGACTGAACTGAGGTCCTCATGCTTTCAGGGAAACATTTACTGACTGAGCTACCACCCTCTTTAGCCCTTCTGTAGTTTTTTTATTTTAGAAGCTATAGAAAAGTGAAATATGTAGACATTAGTGTTTATATACACAATATGATTAGGACTAGGCTTACTTTTTTTTTTTCTTTTGAGACAAGGTCTCTTGGGTGGGCCATGAGCTCTCTGTGTAGCTGAGAATGATCTTGACAGTCTGATACTCCTGCTTCCACTTCCCTGGTGATGGGATTACAGGCAATGGTCGCCCACCACATTCAGTCTCATGCTGGAGAGCTAAGCCCAGGTTTCTTTCATGCTAANCAAGCACTTTAAAAGCTCAGCTAAATTCCCAGTCCTTCCCTCCTCCTGCCCTTTACTGTGTTTGTGTTTCTTTGAGACGTGGTCTTGCTANATATCACTGGCTGCCCAGAACTCACCCTGTGGTTGAGGTTGGCCTCAATCTAGTGGAATCCTCCTGCCTCGGCCTTCTGAGTGCACCGCCACACCACACCCATTTGGTTTTGTTCTTTTGAGACATGGTCTCATCATGTAGCCCTGGATGGCCTCGGACTTGATATGCAGACTAGGTTGGGGTTGAACTTGGGGAATTCCCACTGTTTTTGCTTCCCTTTGGTTTGCTTGTTTTGTTGAGACAGGGCCCTCTGTAGCACAAACGGACCTCAACCCTGTATATGTACCTGGACCTCAACCCCGTATATGTACCTGGGGCTGGCTTTGAACTCGGCATCATCCTTTCTGCTGGTATTACAGGTGTGCACCACTGTGTCAAGCTTGAAAAGCTGTTACTAATGCACTTTCTCATGGGCCTGACATCTGGAAGCATCCTACAGAAAACAAATTCCTGAGATCTGGAATAGGGTAAAGCAAACATACTCACTGGCTTTTCCCTCCNCTGTAGAAATTGGTGTGTTGGCCAAGACCTTCATTGACCAAGGGAAGCTCATCCCAGATGATGTCATGACTCGGCTGGCCCTTCATGAGCTGAAAAACCTCACCCAGTGTAGCTGGCTGTTGGATGGTAAGTGAAGATACAGTGTCCTGGGTATCTCTGCTGCCCTAAGTAATGAGTGCTGCCAGGAGAATGAGCAGTTGGGACTATGGACAGTCATCAGGAGGGCAGTCAGCCACCTTTGAGTCTAATTTTAAAATTTAATTAGTGAACTGATTAACTTACTTTGAGGCAAGGTCTTATGGATCCCCTACTGGCCTCCAATTTGCTATGTAGCTAAGGCTGAACTACAACTTTTGATCTCCTTGTCTTTGCCTCCCAGGTGCTGGGGTTACAGGAATGGGTGGCCATCTATGTGGTGTGGTGATCAAACTCAAGGCTTCCTTCATGTTAGGCAGGCATGCTACCAACTGAGCTATATCCCAAGCCTGGGGGTCTAGTTTTTATTTGAAAGAAAAGAGGGTGACGGACTGCATGATTTCTAGACTGCTTCAGATGTAACTTTAGTTCCATCCCCACTTTAAAGAATAGTCTTTGACTTTCAAACTTTTGTTATTTTGCTTTTNGAGACAAGGTCTTATTATGTAGCCCAGGCTGACCTTGAATCTGTGAGCCTCCTGCCTCAGCCCTTCCCCCAAGAGCAGGGATTCCAGGAATGCAGCAACATACCCAGCTGAGAATATTCTGCGCTAAGAAAGGATCTGCACAAAAGAAGTTAGACTGAAGAGTGACTTACAATAAGCTGTGGACTTTTCCTAGCCTGAGTCCTGGCAGAGCCTCGGGANAGGGTGGCTTGTAGACTCTGCTTGCTGATGGAGGGAGGACACAGAGGAGGCTTTAAACACAAGACACTTTCCTTCAAGATCGAAGTTCTAATACCATCTTGGAAGGGGTGTGCCAACACAGTCCTGGTTACTTTTCTTCTTAACCCTGTTCTCCACCTTCACACATAAGTCCTCAGTGCTGCGCACTGAGCCCTGCAGCCCAGCTTGCTGTTGCCCAGCTTTCTGTTGCTCAGCTTGCTAGCAGCCAGAGAAGGCGTCCCAAGTCCCTAACTGCAAAGAGGTTCTAGACGACTCAGAAAGGTGAGGTAGAGAATGAACAAAGAGAGAGGCAGGGCAGAATTCCTAACTCTGGTTTATTAAAGCTAGTATCAAGAAGAAAAAAAAAAAACAAAAAAAAAACCAGAACGTCTTTGGTGTGTAGATACCATGCTGAAGACCAGTGGTTGTATATACCAGGCTNCATATATTTATTCATGACATAAATGTTGACTGAGTGCCTTCTAGGTACACAAAGCTGGTCTGGGTACTGAACCTAAATAAGAACAAAGTCCTTGCTTTCATGGACAGTATATTCTAGTAGAAAAGTTTGGATAAGCCCAGATTCAATGTTGATGTGAATAGAGAGCCATGTGAAGAGCAGGCAGATACTTGCTTCCTTTCTGGTAGAAAATATGGATGCACGAGTCAACATTTTATTCTCAGGTTTAATGAAGCCTTGCTTCTGNGAGATGCTGGGATCTAGAAGTACTCCTGTCAACAGGCAGCCTATGTGGGTCTCTTTAGCTGAAGGAATAGGGTACATGAAGGTTAAGTGTAGATGCTGCCCAGCACAGGGAAGTGGCAAATTTCCCAAGAGACCAGCCCATGGCCATCAGTGGAGTTTATCTGGGGACTAGGCTCAAGACAGGGCAACAGGGGAAAGGCCTGGAATGTGGAGTATTTGTTTTTTATTTCTTTATTGTTNTACTGTAACAATGCCTTTTCCTTTAGAAAAACTAAAACAGATGAAATGTGTAAGAGAAATAGAGTCCTCAATGATCACACCCACCTACAGCAACTACATTTAATTGCCTCTTTTTTTAACTAAGAAACTTTTTATTCATTTTACATACCAATCATAGATTCCCCCTTCTCTTCCCTCCTCCCACCCCCTCCTTTGCTTCTCTTCAAATAGGCATTCTCTATAGTAATAAAAAAATACACATATATCCAAACTTCCATCTATTATTAGATATAAGTTTTGCTCTCTCCACCAAATTATATTTAATATTATTTTTCTTTTTGTTGGAGTGACAAATACTTCAGAGAGACCACTGGAAAGAGGGATGATTTATTTGGGCTCTGGTTTCAGAGTTTTCAGCCCATGCTGCTGCCCATGTTGTTTCTGGGCCTTGTTGACAGTGTGATTGAATCGAGGCCACTCTCTTTATGATGTCATTGACCATACCTATGGATTAATTTATCAATGGAGTCACAGCCATCTCGCAATGACTGGATCTGCCAACTGGGGACCAAGACTTTAACACATAAGCTTTTGGAGGGTACAACTTACTATCCATACTGTAACATACACACACACACACACACACACACTCACACACACGGATACACGCTGTGGTAGCTATTCTTGGTTGTCAACTTGACCACATCTGGAATTGACTAAAGCCAAGCAGCTGGGTACACCTGTGAGGGAATTTTTTTTTCTTAAATCATTTGAAGTGGGAAGACCTACCTTTAATTCAGATCTTTTGAGGTGGGAAGACCCACCTTTAATCCAGNTCTCTTGAGATGGGAAGACACCTTTAATCTGGGCCATGCCCTCTGCTGGCAGCCTACTAAAGAACATGGAAGAAGGAAGCATTGGCTCTTTGCCTGCTTGCCCTCACTCTCCTTCTGGCAAGCCCATTCCGTCACTAGCATTAGAACCTATTTCTTCACAATTCTGGTATATACTGAAAATGAGCTGAGACATCCAGCCTCATGAACTGAACAACTACAGATTATTGGACCTTCTGCTGGTAGACAGACAGCTGTTGTTGGACTAGCTGGGCCACAGCCTGTAAGCCATCCTAATAAATCCCATATATTTTTTTCCCTGTAAGTTCTGTTCCTTTAGAGGACCTTGTCTAATACAGATACAGATTTTGGTACCAGAAGTGATTCAAGAGCAACAGAAAGTATAAGGATGACTTTTTAAAAGGTATCTTGAATAAGCTTTCCAATTTGCCAAAACCCACTGAAGCCTTTCCAGTTACTAAAGCCTCTCCTAGAAGCTCGAAGAATACTGAAAGCCGATGGTGTGAATTATTTTACAAACTTAAGGAGACAATAGCCGGGCGGTGGTGGCGCATGCCTTTAATCTCAGCACTCAGGAGGCAGAAGCAGGCAGATCTCTGTGAGTTGGAGGCTAGCCTGGTCTACAGAGCAAGTTCCAAGACAGCCAGTGCTACACAGAGAAATCCTGTCTCAAAAAAAAAAACTAAAATAAACAACCAAACCAAACAAACTTAAGGAGACAAATGTATTTGATTATTCTGATTCACCAATTGTGAGAGGCAAAATGGATTTGGTGACTCTGTATATTAAACTTTTGACAATTTGTGGAAAAATAAGGAAAATGATGCTGGTTGGTTGCTCCTGGCATCTCTGAATAAATTGACAAAGGAAAAGAATGAGTTCCATGATAAAATTAACCAATGTCTAGCAACTTAGAATATGGTGAATGACAATGAATTCACTGATAAAATTAACTAGCTCAAGATGTGCATAAACAGTCTAAAGGTTTCTACGTGTCCTGGAAGAGAATCTTCTCTCCAGAGGCCACAGAGCTCAAGTTTCAGAAAATCAACCCAAAGCCCTCATTATAAGGCTGGCTGAATTACAGTGAAAATTCAAGTCTCAGCCGTGGAGGGAGTCGGTGATTACAGTAAGGGCATTAATTGGTAAAGAGTGGGATCCTGTAACTTGGGATGGGGATGTGTGGGAGGACCCCATTGAGGCTGAGAACTCTGAACCCTCAGACTCTCAAGGGTTTAGCTCACCTGAGGAAGTAGTCTTTCTACCTGCCCTCAGCAGAAGATGTACTCCCACTCCCACCCCCTGAAATACTGCCTTTTCTGCCTTTGACTGAGGAAATTAATCCTTCACTGTCTGCTAAGCCAGCAGTGACTTTCTCTGAAGGAAAAGTCAGACAAGACACTAGTGATGTGCCTCAGGGCCCACCAGTAGTTGCCTCTAGACCTATAACCAGACTTAAGGTTAAGCAGGTTCCTGGAGATAGAAGTGTAGTCCACGAGGAGGAGCACTACACTACTACAGAGCTTAATGAGCTTGCCAATTCATTCCAGCAGAAGTCNGGGAATGTGTGTGGGAATGGATTTTAAGGGTGTGGGATAATGGTGGAAGGAACATAAAGCTAGACCAGGCCGAGTTCACTGATACGGGCCCTCTGAGTGGAGAGTCTAGGTTTAATATGGAAGCTGGCACAGATGAGAAGGGTGCCAAAAGTTGGTTTGAATGGTTGGCTGAAGCATTATCAAAGGATGGTCTACTGAAAAGGAGCTAGAGGTGCTTCATATCCCTGGGCTTAGTGTTGGTGAAGGGATTTTAAGGCTCAGGGAAATCGCAATGTTAAGAGTGGGTACGCTGTGTAAAACCTAATCCTCCACAATGGGAAGGCCCGGAATAGATGCCCTTCATTATCCTGTGAGACAGAAAATGGTGAGAGGGGCACCAGGACATTTGAAGAGCTTTGTTGTCTCCCTTTTCCCAGTGCCAGACCTTAGGGTTGGAGACGCTGCTTAAATGGATTAAATGCAGTCCAAGTGGCAGTACTGAATGCCAAAGGCAAGGTGATCATAGTTATTTTAATAGGCAGCATAGGCAAAGCAATGTCCATAATGGCCTGACCCATATGGGCAGCAAGGCAAAGTGATTTTTATGGTGGCATAACTTCCATAGACCTTTGGTCCTGGCTAATCAGTCACAGTGTTTCTAGGCATGAAAGTAGATAAGAAGCCTAGTGCCTTTTTGTTTGATCTATATAAGTGGAAAAATTTCTCAAACAAGTGNAAGAAAGGCTACATTGGATGGTGGCAAAGGGAATCTTGGCCCATGAACCAGACTTGAGCCAGTTTGCAGGCCCAGAACCCCCTGAATGAAAGATGGTCAGATTCCCCTNAGGAAGGACCTTGATAAAACACATAAAAGTTCTATTGTTGGCCTTTATCCAGTTCTTTCCCCAAGGGACCTGCGGCCTTTTACANGGGTAACTGTACACTGGGGGAAAGGAAACAATCAGACTTTCCAGGGTCTGTTGGATACTGGCTCTGTTGGAATTGATACTGATTCTGGGAGATCTCAAGAAATGCTGTGCCTCTCCAGTTACAGTGGGGGCTTGTGGAGGCCAGGTGACTAATGGAGTTTTGGCTGATGTCCAATTCACAGCAGGTCCAGTGGGTTCCCAAACTCATCCTGTGGTTATTTCCCCAGTTCCAGAGTATATAATCGGGATAGACATACTTAGAAGTTAACAGAATTCTCCCATTGGTTCCCACCTATGGACTGGGAATATTATGGTTGGAAAGGGTAAATGAAGTCTTTAGAGTTGCCTCTGCCAGGGAAAATAGTGAATTAAAAACAGTATGGCATCCCTGGAGGAACTGCAGAGATTATTAGTGCCACCATCAAGGACTTGAAAGATGTGGGGATGGTGGTTCCCACCACATCTCCTATCTGCCGGTGCAGAAGACAGACGAATGATGGAGAATGACAGTGGATTATCAAAAACTCAATCAACTAGTGACTCCCATTGCAGCTGTTTTACCAGATGTGGTGTCCTTATTTAAGCAGATCAACACATTTTTTGGTATATGGTGTGCAGCTATTGATCTAGCAAATGTATTTTTCTTGGCACCTGTTCATAAGGACTCCTAGAAGAAANCTGCTTTGAGACCAGCAGTATACCTTTATAGTTTTACCTCAAGGATATATTAACTCTCCTGTCCTGTGTCATAAAAATATTACATTGGTGCACTATATTAATGACATCATGCTGACTGGATCAAGTGAGCAAGAGGTAGCAACCACTTTGAGCGCATTGGTAACACATGTGCATATCAGAGGATGAGAAATAAATACAACCAAAATTCAAGGACCTTCTACTTCAGTGAAATTCACAGGAGTCCAGTGGTGTGGGGCATGCAGAGATAATCCTTCTAAACTGAAGGCTAAGTTATTGCACCTGGCCCCTCCCANCACCAAGAAAGAAGCACAACATCTAGTGGGCCTATTTGGGTTCTGGAGACAGCACATTCCTCACTTGGGTGTGTTACTTTGGCCCATCTACCAAGTGACTTGGAAAGCTGCTAGCTTTGTGTGGGGCCTGGAACAGGAGAAGGCTCTTCAACAGGTCCAGTCTGCTGTGCAGGCTTCTCTACCACTTGGACCATATGGTCTGGCAGACCTGATGGTACTTGAGGTGTCAGTGGTAGATAGGGATGCTGTTTGGAGCCTTTGGCAGGCGCCCCTATAGGTGAGTCACAGAAGAGACCTTTGGGATTTTGAAGCAAGGCTCTACCATCATCTGCAGACAACTATTGTCCCTTTGAGACACAGCTCTTGGTCTGCTGTTGGGCCTTAGTGGAAACTGAACATTTCACAGTGGGCCACCAAGTTACCATTTGACCTGAGCTGCCCATCATGAATGAGCTGGGTGTTATCTGACCCACCAAGTCTTAAAGTAGGACGTGTACAGCAGCAATCCATTATCAAATGGAAGGGGTATATATGTGACCGGGCCCGAGCAAGTCCTGAAAGCACAAACAAGTTACATAAAGAAGTTGCTGAAATGCCTATGGTTTCTACTCCCATTACAATGCTGTCTGCTGCCAAGTATGCACCTGTAGTCTCATGGGATGTGCCCTGTGATCAGCTGACTGAGGAAAAGAAGACTAGGGCCTGGTTTACTGATGGTTCTGCACATTATGCTGACACCACTCAGAAGTGGACAGCTGCAACATTACAACCCCTTTCTGGAACAACCCTGAAAGATACCTGTGAAGGGAAATCTTCACAGTGGGCAGAACTTAGGGCAGTGCACATGGACATACATTTTACTTGGAAGGGGTGGCCAAATATGTGATTGTTCACTGATTTATGGGCTGTAGCCAATGGATTGGCTGGATGGTCAGGGACCTTGAAAGAACATGATTGGAAAACTGTTGAGAAAGACATCTGGGGAAGAATTATGGGGATAGATCTCTNCNAATGGGCNAAGGATGTGAAGATACTTGTGTCCCATGTAAAGGCTCACCAAAAGATGACTTCAGCAGAGGAATTCAGTAACTTAGTATATAGGATGACCTGTTCTGTGGATGGTCAGTCTCTTTGCCCAGCCATCCTTGTCATTGCCCAAAGGACACATAAACAAAGTGGCCATGGTGGCAGAGATGAAGGTTATGCCTGGGCTCAACAACATGGACTTCTACTCACCAAGACTGACCTGGGTACAACTGGTGCTGAGTGCCAGGTCTGCCAACAGCACAGACCAACACTTAGTCCCAGATATGGCACCATTCCTAAGGCTGACCAGACAGCTACCTGGTGACAGGTTGACTACATTGGACCACTTCCTTGTGGAAAAGACAACACTTTGTCCTTACTGAAGTAGGTACTTGTTCTGGTTATAGATTTGCCTTTCCTGCATGTAATGCTTCTACCAAAACCACCATCCATGGACTTAGAGAATGCCTGATCCACCATCATGGTATTCCACACAGTATTGCTTCTGACCAAGGAACTTACTTCACGGCTAAAGAAGTGCAACAGTAGGCCCATGATCATGGAATCCACTGGTCTTACCATGTTCCCCACCATCCTGAATCAGCTGGTCTGACAGAAATATGGAATGGCCTTTTGAAAACACAGTTACAAGCACCAATTAGGTGGCAGCAGCATGGAGNGGCCTGAGCTAGGGTTCTCTAGAAGGCAGTATATGCTTTGAATCAGTGCTCAAATTATGGTACTGTTTCTCTCATAACCAAGATCCCCGGGTCCANGAATCAAGGGGTGAATGTGGTGGTTTGAAAGAAAATGCCCCCAAAGGGAGTGGTACAATTAGGAGGTGTGGCCTTGTTGGAGTAGGTGTGGCCTTGTTGGAGGAAGTCTGTTACTGTGGAAATGGGCTTTGAGGTCTCATATATGCTCAAGTCATGCCCAGTGAGACAGTCCACTTCCTGTTGCCTTTGGATCAAGATGTAAAATTCTCAGCTCCTTTTCTAGCACCGTGTCTGCCTGTACGCTGCCATGTCCCACCATGATGATAATGGACTAATAAATCCCTGTAAGCCATGCCATTAGATGATTTCCTTCATAAGANTAGCATNGTCATGGTGTCTCCTCACAGNAATAGAAACCGAAACTAAGATAGTGGAAAAGGGAATAGTTTCACTCACTGTCATCCCTAGTGAGTGACCCACTAGGAAAATTTTGCTTCCTGTTCCCATGACCTTAAGTTCTGCTGGTCTAGAAGTTTTGATTCCAGGGAGGATTGGGGGCAGTCCTGTCAGAAGATACAACAAACATTTCATTGAGCTGGAAACTCAGGCTTCCCCTAGCCAGTTTGAGCTTCTAATGCCTTTAAGCCAACAGACTAAGGAAGGAATAAACCACATTAGGAGGAGTGATTGATCCAGATTACCAAGGGGAAACTGGATTGCTTCCCCACAATGGAGGTAAGAAGGATTATGTCTGGGTGCTGGGGATCCTTTAGAGCATCTCATGGTGCTACCATATCCTGTGATTAATGTCAATNGGAAACTACAACAGCCTAATCCAGGCAGGATGACACAGGGTACAGACNCTGAAGGAATGAAGGTATGTGTTGTGTTAAGATGTGTTACATTCATTTATGCTGTGGAATATTTGTTTGATGATGCAAAGATGTGTTGCATTCTTTTATGTTGCATTTAACTCTGTGAAGCTGTGTGACTTTGCCTGTCTAAAACACCTGATTGGTCTAATAAAGAGCTGAACAACCAATAACAAGGCAGGAGAAGGGATAGACAGGGCTGGCAGGCAGAGAGAATAAACAGGAGGAGAAATCTGAGAAGAGAAGATCTGGGGGAGCGAGAGGAGGACATCAGGGGCCAGCCACCCAGCTACACAGCAAGCCACGGAGTAAAAGGAAAGAAAGGTGTATAGAATAGAGAAAGATAGAAGCCCAGAGGCAAAAGGTAGACAGGATAATTTAAGAAAAGCTGGCTAGAAACAAGCCAAGCTAAGGCCAAGTATTCATAAGTAAGAATAAGATTCCATGTATTTACTTGGGAGCTGGATGGTGAGCCCCCAAAGAGTAAAGAAAGGAA
>LZPO01044491.1:0-21265 GCA_001675575.1 Neotoma lepida | reverse complement strand
CCAAATCCAACAACAGGTATGGGTCACTCCTCCAGGAAAAGAGCCAAGACCTGCTGAGGTGCTTGGGGGTGGAGGAAATACAGAACGGGTGTTAAAGGAAGGTAATTATAAATACCAGCTAAGGCCATATGACCAGTTGCAGACACGAGGATTATAACTGCCATAAATGTTTCTGTCATATTTTATTAAGAATGTGTTTGTACAGATATTTATATTTTCTTTCCTCCATTTCTTTACCATGTAACATCAATTAAGAGATTATCAGTGGTTATCACATTTAAGTTTTGAGATGCTAAAACAATGTCCTTCAAGGGACATTGCCACCTATACTAAATGTATAATGCATTTGCAGTTGTACAAGGGATAGTTATATATTAGGTTAGGTGTAATTATGACCTGGTTAAATATATAACGTGTTTGTGATTGTACATGGGATAGTTAGGCATTATTATGACCTGGTTATTTACATTTGGAAATTAAGCATGACATAAAGAGATAGAATTGTGTGACAAGTTGACAAGGGATGGACTTGTGATGGCTCTTCTTGGTTGTCAACTTGATGACATCTGGAATGAACTTAAAACCCAAGTGCTGGGTACAGCTGTGGGGGATTTTTTTTTTCCTTAATTCCTTTGAAGTCTAAAGACTCATTTTTAATCTGGATCTTCTGAGGTGAGAAGATACACTTTTAATCCAGATCTCTTGAGGTGGGAAGGAAGATCCACCTTAATCTGCCACACCTTCTGCTAACAGCCTATATCAAGGACACAGAAGAGGGAAGCTTGCTCTCTTTGCCTGCTTGCTCTAGCTCTTGCTGGCAAGTTCATTCCTTCACTGACATTAGAGCCTACTTGGCATATACTGAAGACCAGCTGAGAAATCCAGCCTCATGAACTGAACAACTATTGGATTCTTGGACCTTCTGTTGGTAGACAGCCATTGTTGGACTAGCTGGACCACAGCCTGTAAGCCATTCTAATAGATCCATAGATATGTATCCATTCTATAAGTTCTGTTCCTCTAGAGAATCCTGGCTAACATACACATAAACCAACTTTTGCAATTTGCATTTCTACTGAATTAAGCTACAATTGACTCTTTTGTCTCAGTGGGCTAAAAGAGGCATTTTCTTGCATTTAGCATACATATTATACTTTAATTCCCTACTGGAGGAGCACTTGGGTGGCAGCCAGGTTTTCACTGTTTGGAATGATGCTGCAAAACATAGCCTTATGTTTCTTCTGTCACAGGGTATTTTGATTCAGGTCTTTTATCCCAATGGATGTTTTGTTCTAAGTTACTGAAGATAAACATTTAAATTTTGTGTAGAGTGCTTTGCCTGCAGGCATGTATGTACACCACAAGGTATAGTGCCCATAGAAGCAAGAAAAGGGCATCTGAGTTCCTGGAAGTACAGTTACAGATGGTTGTGGGGGCTATGTGGGTGATGAGAATCGAACCTGGGCCCTCCACAAGAGCAGCAGGATGAACACTGTAATAAGAATTGGGCCAATAGAGAGGTATTTTTTGGTAAGACTTTTTTCAGTGCAAACTCCTTGGTTACAAGTGCAGGTGTTAGGTTACATAGACTGCTTGTGTTCACCCATGACTGCCACTGCTAAATAGCTTCGTGAGCTACAGCAAGACATTTGCTGTTGCTCTGCCTGTGTCCTCATTTGTAAAGTGGAGATAACAACAGCATCTCTCTTATGGGCATTAGGGCAGTTGAAAGAAATGGTCCCTATAAAACCTTCAATGAATGGATGTTGGCATCTGAAAGCATTCTGTGGAATGAGCTGTTATACTCTATTAGTCTCATTAAAGATATTAAAATTTTTTCTCTCAGGATGCCTTCATTATAAATTTTAGTAAATGCTTTTTTTTTTTTTTTTTTTTCCATTTTGGGACTAAAGTGTTCAGGCTGAACTTCTTGCCATTAGCTTTCTTTGGAGGCTATTTTCCCTCGATCCAGGTTCCTTAATAGTTATTTTATCACAGTTTAAGTTCTAAGTCATAAGCAAAATTTTCCATGTTTCAGCTTAGTAAGATGTAACAAATCATTGCCTATGCATTTTAGCCTCTGTCACCCTTGAGAAATGTATTATTTTCATAAATTTTAACTTTTCCTTGTGCTCCGGACAGAATGTTCCTAGCCGTAACATTGTAAAGTAAAAAATTTGGGATCAGAATACTATTTCAAATTCCCCAGAGTACTTGTGTCTATTTTGGGATTCAACAATCAGTTCTAGTTGCTTTTCTCTGTATTTCTGAGCCACATTGTTTAAACTATTTTAGCTGCACTGGCTGCGTATCCCATTTTTCAAATGCCTGAGACCACACGTTTCCTACTTCAGAGTTTTGTACTTTCAGCTGTGTAGACTTTACCAGCTGAGCATTCCTGAGCACCCTAAATCCCAAATGGGACACGTTCTGACATCACTGGATCTAGATTTCTGGATTAGGGATGTTCAGATTGTAAAAATTGCTTTATAGGCCAAGGCTTGCTCCTCTGTTTTGCTTTCTGTCATATTCCAAACACAGCCTTCTGAGATTTTGAATGAAGATGATGTCCTCCTGATAAGTCCTTTTATATATATATATATATATATATATATATATGTGTGTGTGTGTGTGTGTGTATATATACATATGTATATATGTATACATGTATATATGTATATATACACACATATATATATATATATGTAGCTCTGGTTAGGAACTGTGTAGACCAGGCTGGCCTCAAATTCAGAATTCAGCGTTCCTCTCTGCCTCCTGAGTGCTGCAACCGTTCCTGTCTAATTTTTAAAAATTGTGTGTGTGTGTGCGTGCAGGAGGTGTTGTTGACCAGAAGGTGTCAGATCCCTTGGAGCTGGAGTTACAGTATGAACCACTGGATGAGGATACTTTGTGTTTGGTTGTTTTTTTATTTTATAGGTTTTTTGTTTTAATATTTCTTTTTCTTTCTCTTTCTTTCTTTCTTTCTTTCTTTCTCTTTCTTTCTTTCTTTCTTTCTTTCTCTTTCTTTCTTTCTTTCTTTCTTTCTTTCTTTCTTTCTTTCTTTCTTTCTTTCTTTCTTTCTTTCTTTCTTTCTTTCTTTCCTCCTTCCTTCCTTCCTTCCTTCCTTTCTTTCTCTTTCTTTCTCTCTCTTTTTCTTTCTTTTTTGTCTTTTTTTGTTTTAGAGAACTAAGTGTGGTGATTCACACTTGTTTCATTTAAGATTCATGAGTGTTGTGCTTGTATGTTATGTATGTGTACCACGTGTATGCCTGGTGTCCATGGAGGCCAGAAGGTAAACTCAGAACTCTTACGACTTAGAGTTCCAGATGGTTTTGAGCTGCCATGTGGGTGCTACGGCCTGAACCTGGGTCCTATACAACAGCAGCAAGTGCTTTAAGCCTCTGAGCTGTCTTTCTAGCCCCTTTTGTTTCTTTGTTTTTAAGACAGAGTCTCATGTAGCCCAGCCTGGCCTTTAACTCCATTACTAATATGTAGCCAAGGCTGGGATTGCAGGCATGCTGTCACACCTGACTTGAATTCAGTTTGGCTGGTAAGCATGATGGCAGGCATACAGTTCTCCATCTCCACAGCCTTCCAACTGTTTCACTGAGGCTTACCCACCCCAGGAGAGCAATGTGCTGTAATATACAGAAATACCCTCACATGCACACTCAGAATGTTTGACCAAATATCTGGGCGCTCTATAGTCCAGTCAAGTAGACACCAAGAAATTCGCTCATGGTTGTGTTGCAGTTCTGGTCCACCTGCCTGGTTCCTAACACTAACCCTTTCTCTTTCTTGTCTTCCCCTCCGTCCCCCTCATATACAGGTTTTCCAAGGACACTTCCACAGGCAGAAGCCCTGGATAGAGCTTACCAGATAGACACAGTGATAAACCTCAACGTGCCCTTCGAGGTCATTAAACAACGCCTTACTGCTCGCTGGATTCATCCTGCCAGTGGCCGAGTATACAACATTGAATTCAACCCTCCCAAAACTGTGGTGAGTAACTGCAGCGGGGCTNACATACAGCAGAATGTCCCTGAGTTCTCTTACCCTAACAGGTATAGTTCTGTAACACTGGGCATCCTCTGTCTGACCAAGACTACTGCTAGGGTATTACTTGATGGGTCTAGTCCACTCAAGCTTGGTAGTAAAAGTGTGTTCCTCTGGAACAGGTCTGCGCCTCATTCAGAAGTGTTATGGTTTAACTATGAAATGTCCCCTATAGGCTCAATGTGGTGACTGCTTGGTCCCCAACTGGTGGTGTGGTTGTTGAGGTGGAGCACAACTGGGACAGTGTGCCTCTGCAGATTATGCATGGTCCTTAGGCCCTTCCCCCATCTTCCTCTTATTCATACTGTGAAGAAAACCACACGTGCGTGCACACACACACAGACACACAGGAGTGCTCACATGAATGCACACACACATATACACACCCACCCAGACACACACACGCAGACACACACACGCAGACACACACACACTCCAACCATGATGTTCTCGAGTCCAAGCTCCTGAGCCCCAGCAGCCGAGACCTGAGCCCTCTGAGACAATCTGTCCAAATACACAGCTCCTCTCTTCTACTTGGTTTTCTCAGGTGTTAGCTACAGCAATGGAAAACCTGACAGACAAAAAGTATTGATTTTCTTACTCTGTGCCAGGGTGTGAGTGAAGGGCAGAGGCAGTGAGGATTTGCAACACTGACTTACAGTTGGAATTTCTACCACACCTGGGAACCAACACTTGAGGACCTGGGCCTAGAGACAGACAGGGGCTTCCCAATCCAAACTGTACAGCACTCTGGAAATGGCCCTGGGGGTTCTCACAGCGGCAATGATCTATCTGCCTTTAGTTTGGATCCTGTTCACTGAAATGTTAGCACATTTTTGTGGTTGGTGCTAGACTAGAGAGGCTATCTAAACAGACACTGTAGCGGTGAGCTGACGTTCTCCTCACGGCTGTCTAGGGCATCGATGACCTGACAGGAGAACCTCTGATTCAGCGTGAGGACGACAAACCAGAGACAGTGATCAAGAGACTAAAGGCCTATGAAGCCCAGACAGAGCCAGTCCTGCAGTATTACCAGTGAGTTTTTGCGTTTCTCAACATCTCTCGTACAGTCAGTTTTCATTTTCTATACTTTATAGCTGAAATACTAAGCTACCAGAAGCCCCAGTTCCAGCTGGCTTAAGCAACANAGATTTCTAGGCGTCTGTAACAGAAAGAAGGCAGGGCTTCGGTCTCCTAGCTTTCCTCAGGTTTGCCATTCTTAGTTTCGCCCACTTCTATGTACTGGCTTTGTCCTTCCTGCATGGTTGCTGGTATTTGTCAGAAAGGCCACACCTTCCTCTTTCCTGAAGGGCTGAGGAGTAAACATTTTATTCAGTGAACAAAAGCTCTGAGTATCACTCACATGAAACAGAACAGCCACTGGTCAGGAAACCTCATACTTACTGTTGTAAGCCTGAGTTACTGCCAGTTCCAGAATCAATCATGGGGCTAGGGAGGGTCGACACGAGCTAATCCACATCCAAGGTTTGAGGACTCATTTCCACCTACATTCTGCCATGTAGTGCAGGGCTGGAACAGTGCTAGGGTAGTAAGCCCAGTAGAGACCACCAAGTGTGCCAAGAGAGGTTGCTTAAGCAGAGAAATGACAGCCAGTCCTCCGAATCCTTCTGTGGTCAAGTCTTTGAAAGCTCCTACTCACACACATTTTTTATCTGTTCTTCAAGGACGTCTGTACCGTACAAGGAATATGAGAACTACCTTGAGCTGACACCCAACTCAGGCCAAGAAGCAGTCTGGTTTCCTTACTCAGCCTCCTTCAGGGGATGAGTGCTGCTTTTTGCTTTCATTGTATCCTGCAATGATTCAGGGGCAAAGCACTGTATGCTGTTGCAAGAGCACAGACCCCAGAGTCAGAAGGCCCAAGTTCAAAGCCCAGCTCGCTATTTAATTAACATGCCCTTCGCCTCTTGGTTAAGCGCTTAAACTCTGTCTAGTTTCTCTTTCATAAAATATGGGTGAGGCTTGAAAGTGAGTTCATATGTTTAACTCATAAAATTGTCCTGGATACACAGGAAGCCCTGGACATATATTAACTGACACTGTGGTGGCCATCACTGCCACATTAGGATAAGTATGCAGGGAAATCTGAACCAGTCTCCGAACTGTCCCAATATCTCTAATAGTTAATTTCTAGAGGGTGAAATTACAAGAGTTGGCGATTCACTTTTTACAGTAGCGGTTACTTTAAGCTTGTGTTTGTATACTGAGCCTGGCTCTATAACCCTGGGCAAGGTATTTCTCCTCTGGGCCACTGATTCCTTATTTACAGCCAGCCAGTGTTAAATACCTGCTTTTAGAACGATCAGGGGACCGGAGTGAGAGCCTGTGCAAAGGCTTAGAGCAGACCCCAGCTACTGAGTCAGCCACTGTTGGGTACTCTGCTGGCACTAGGCCAGGCCCTTGTCTAAGCAGACAATCAGACTCAGTTCCCACGAGCCTCCAAGACGTCACCTTGTATGGATAAAGAGGAAAACTGCAAACAAGCTGCACCGTGCAATGAGACCCAACTCATGCTTATCATCAGAAACCATTCACACTGGCTTAAGCAAACCGGGCTGGGGGGTGGGAGGGGTGGGGGTGGGGGTGTTAGTCCTATAACCAAGAAGTCCAAATACAGACGGCTGGTCCAGGGGCTTAAGGAGTGTCTTCAAAACTCAGCCCGTTCAGCTTCATTCCCTCTGTTGGCTTCAGTCCTGGGTGGCTGCAATGTCTTCTGACTTTAGTTCAGCTCCTGCCAGCTCCCCTAACTCAGCAGAAAAGAGACACTTTTTCCCCCCAGCAAAAGTCGTGGGATTGATGGCGATTAGCTCCAGCCACGCACTGTTGAAGAGAGGGTGTGGGAACAGTCTCACCTGAACCTCAAGTACTGAGGTGGTCCGCCTGACTGTCCACAGGACTCATATCAGAGAACACCTTGTGCCTGGGCAGATAATAATACTCCCAAGAGGCTGTGAGTAGAGGAAATGCCTGTAAGGATTAGTTCTGACGCAAGGCGGGAGGTTGGGAAAAGCTAGAGAAATTAGTCACTTGGGGGTCTTTCTTCCTGGGCTCCTGGCTACTGCTACTTTTTGCCATAAATTCAAGCTTTTCCGCCTAAGATCTCATGCATAGACTTATGGGTTTAACTAAAAACGGACATAGCCTTGAAAAGATAGTACTGTCATTTGAACAAGCTTACAGTCTCCTTATTCTTCCCAGCTGAGGGACGCTCATATGTCTAGAAATGTGATGTTCTTACACTTTGGAAGACTAATTTTTGTAGCTGGTTCCATTTCATTAGAGAGGAATTATAATGGCAAATGTGAGGAGGGAACAGGTGCCTGTTCCCTACAGAGTTCTGCCTTGGTAATACATCACTCCTTGGCACCCTAGCAGATACTAAAATGTCTCCAAGCAGCTTTCCCGTTCAAAGCTTGCTCTCCTGAAAGCTCTACCTGCCTGTGAATTTAGATGCTAAAGGGCTTCTAATATGCAAACATTCCCTTTGCATATTTTTTCTCTGTAGCAGATGCTTTCACCCAGAAAACAGCTGCTGTTATTTAAGTTAACCATGGCAAATGTTAGGAGTTGTCAATAAAGGGATCCTTTTATCCCAGCGAAAGCCTAGTGAGAACGGGGGCAGAGCTATGGAAAATAATAAATCAAGTTATTTATCTGCTCTTGGGTGACCTGCGAACCAGTGTGCACACCCAAGAAATGTGTGTGGGTTAGGGGAGTTCAGAACCTTAAGGTGGTCTGTGTGGTTTGAGAAGCAAACCCCAGGATTCTGAGCCCCACACCTCATCCTTCCCTCTACTGAACACTGGAGTAAAATAAGTAACTCTTTGATGGCCGGTCTGTCTAGCAACAAGCCAGACAACCTGCAGGGATAAAGAGAGAACTCTGACAAGAGGAAAAATTCAGGAAAGTAGAATAGAGGGGAAAGGAACTTGGTAAAAAGGAAGGATAATGAGTTGGAAACTTTCAGACTCCAGTGGACAAAGCGAGGCAGGGATGATGTCCTGGTGACTGGCGGGCTGTTTCTAACCTGCCAACCCCGGGATTGAGGCTGAGGCCCTTCCCAGAAGATAAGCGTATCTGTAAGTAGGAGCATCTGGGCTTTTGACAAGATGTGAAGCGTTAGTATAGGCTTAACCGTCAGCACAGGCTCACTATGACAGCTGACATCCTTTTAGAGAGTCCTTTCCTTGTGCCAGAGGACAAAACAAACTAGAGTCTAGATTTTGCTATGTCCAGTCATGTTCCTTCCCCGTGGATTAGAGAACTAAACTCACAGAACTTCTAAACTCACATGAACTTTACAAATTCCTTTGAAAAAGCTCATTAGGCACACTCAGACCGGTGTAATCTATCTATTTACCTCTCTGCCTATTTTGTTTTTCATCTTCAGGAAAAAAGGGGTGTTGGCAACATTCTCTGGAACGGAAACCAACAAGATCTGGCCCCATGTATATTCTTTCCTACAGACGAAGGTTCCAGAAACTACCCAGAAAGCCTCTGTCACTCCCTGAGGAGGGGGTGATTAGCAGCATGAAACAGGGCCTCCTTGCCTTGCCTCTGTTTTTTGAAGCTCTTTTCCTAAGACTTCTCTGGAAATTATGACTTATTCCTAATGGCTTTCTTCTGGATGTTACTAAGGACGTGCCAAATGAGTCAGACACTAAGGCTGATCTGTTAAAATAACCTCCTATGTTTAATCTAGTTGTCTTCTGTGGATGTGGAGTTGGAAAACATCAGAGATGTTGAAACTTAAGAAAAAAAAAATCAGAGCACATTAAAAAGAGCAACTGGTAATCGTCTACCCCTGTTCAGTTAAAGTGGTTGATCACATTTTCATGTTTTCCTGGAAAAGTTCAAAAAATTACATATCACTTGAGGCAGACAAATATCTCATTAAAGGCCTTTGCATAAGCCAGTGCCCCTTCTAGCCCAATGGGATGTGATATTTGGGGAGACTGTCTATAGATTCTAGGAAGAAAGCAACTGAATTTACAGATGATGCAAGATGCAAACTCACTGCTGCCTTTACAGGAAAAGCAAGGGCACAGGCCATCATGCCGTGTGTCCTCCATTTACTAGTTTTCAATTTGCTATAAAAATGCAGCCATTGGCACTTAAGAACATGTGACTTTGATATGACTTGTTCTTTTCCATACATGCCTGTACTGAGGGATATGTTTTATGTTAACTAAATTCTCAGAGGAGCACTGGCAAACGATAGTGGAATAGTCTTAGGTTCTCACATGTCACTCAGGCTGAGGACTATTTAGGACCTACCTGTCAGTTTCTCTCTTTCATACAAACGGACAGTCGGCCTTGATGAGCAAGTGATAGGAAAAAGAAAACTAGAGGGTAGGAAGAGAACACCCNTGGCAGAATACTCTGAAGTAGATGGGTATACCGGAGATAGCCCCTGGGCAGAAAGGCCTATCAACTAGTCAACAGGTTAGCAACAAAAGGAATTCGCAGGGTGGGTTTCCTCCAGGGCATTTCTACCTGTATCAAAGTCCTTGATTTCAAGATCCTATCATCTCAGCCTCTCAAGTGCTGGATCACTGTGCTACCCTATCAGTGCCACCCTACTTCAAAGGGAACAACTCTGCTTGTACCATCTAAGCAGTCTCCTCTTCCACCTACAGAGCTGTGTGCTGGGCAAGCACCCTATCACTGTGCCACATCTGCAGCCTCAGCCTTTTGTTTTTGTTGTTTTTTTTTGCAACAGGATCTCATTATATAGTTCTGGCTGTCCTGGAACTACGTAGACCAGGCTGGCTTCAAACTCAGAGATCCACCTGCCTCTGCCTCCCAAGTGCTGGGATTAAAGGTGTGGATCACCACTCCTGGCCCCAGCCTTTAGTTTTGGAGACAAGGGTCTCACTATGTAGCACAGGTTGCTTAAATGATGTAGTCCAAGCTGGCCTCATGTTCTTGATCCTCTTGTTTCAACCTCCTTAGTGCTTAAATTACAGGTATGTACCACTAAACCAAGAAACCTGGTTTTTAAAACTCTAGTCACTTCCTTAGTGGAATAAGGACATGTCCTTAGATACTGTGGCCTGAAGTAAGAAAATAGAAGTGGAAGAAAAAACAATTCTACCTTCCAGGAAGATGTACTCTTTATTTTACTTGGTGCTAAATCAAAGAATCAAGCCCTTGTACAAGCCTTTGAAATTTTGGCCTATTTTATTTCAGACTCTTGAGGTACAAATGCCAGCAAGTGGTTCTTTTATATATCTGGAAGTGGGGGAGGAATCTTTAAATTTCATTGTTGATCTTTCAAAATGGACTAGGCCTTGAAATAGGATTACAATGAACATCTTATCCTTTGTCAGTGTTTCTATAATGCCTTAACTGAATGCTGATAACTGCTTTCTAACAATGTTGTGAACTACCTAAACTTAAGACTGATCAGTGGGTTCTGTTACATGTGGTGATGTCAGCACTGTGGCTGTTGCCCTTTGCCTCTGGCCCGTCACAGGCCCCCTAACCCCCTTCCTGTCTGCTACCGTAGCTTCTCACTGGTTTCTTTTTAATAAATGGTCTTCAAACAGTACCTTTCTAATAAACAGGTCTTCCCACAATGCATTTTATGAAATTCTTTATCTCCTGCTGTATTAATGTAGTCACACTGACTTTCATGACACTGTTTGGAGATGTGGAGGTTAAAAAGAGTTGGAGAACATGAAATGACATTTTTTTCCTGACCAGACCAACCAAGATTTAGTATATACATCCACTTGGGAATGGTGTATGGCTTTTCTATTAAAACAGACAAAAGGGATCTGTTTTCTGCTGGACAGGTTGATGTCAGACACTGATAAAAGATATCATTGCTGGGACTGGACAGATGGCTCAGCAGTTAGGTGCACTGGCTGCTCTACAAGGGGTTCTGGGTTTGATTCCCAGCACCTACATGGCAGCTTGTAACCATCTGTAACTCTAGTTCTAGGGAATGCAATGCCCTCTTCTGGCCTCCATGGGCACCATGCACACACACATTGCACAGACATATACACAAACACCATACACATAAATTTTTTTTAAAAAGTATCATTACTGAATACATCCTGCTGAAAAGCAAATGTGTGGTGACCAGTGCAAGAGCTTTTATTTTTGTGTCATATGATATATGCATGGAGCTGAAAGCCCTGGGCAGGAGCGTTTTGTCTTCTCACTGACAAAATCTCTGCATTAATAGCTTGGAACTGAAGATTTTCATTCTGGAAGTTAGGATTCAATTTTTTTAAAAAAACAAAATAGTCTAGCTGGGCTCAAAAAGCACTGGTAAAACCCAGTAAGGTTTTTGAATCTGTAGCATTCCCCTGCACTTTTAAGGTTTCATTTTCATTTAGTGTGTATGTGCATATGTGTGTAGGTACCTGCAGAGGCTACAAGAGGGCATCAGGTCTCCTGGAACTGGAGTTACAGGAGCTTGTGAACCACCAGACATGGGTGTTGGAAGTAAACTCTGGTCCTCTGCAAAAGCAGCAAGTGCTCTTGACCAACAATTCATCTCTCTAGCCCCCACTTCATCTCTAAAAACCACGAGTTCTTCCATACACAGCACCAAGTAATGTCACACCAAGTGCAGCTTGACCCAGCAGCTTCCTATTTCCCCAGGTGTTTGAAGAGTAACATGAGAAACCAAATGAAAGATACAGGGATTTTAAAGTCATTTTCTACCTTTAAGGAAGGCCTACGAAAATATTTCCACCTGTTATTGATGGTAGGCAGTCCCGAGTCAACATTTATTCATCTTTGTAATTTCCCCATTAACTAACACTGTGAGCAAACCAATACCGGATGAATCAGCTTCTTGGACAAATATACCCACCCAGGTGGGAACTCAAGGCTGCAGGAGTTAAAGGTCTTCTTGCTAAGATGTGAATGGTAATGCTGGGAAATGGGAATGGGAAACCCCAACCTGGACAAGTACCACCTTTGTCCCACATCAATTTAAGAACTGAAATGTGACTAACTCTGAGAATAGTAAATTGACTTTTCTCTGAAAATACCCCGGGATAAACTTGAGAATCACCTTGCCTACATTTCTACACCGTAATGAAAACCACTTAGTAACAGAGATGTGCGTGCTCTTTGAGGAAGCATGTTAATTCACTTAAAAATTAAAAAAAAATTTTTTAATTACAAATAAAAAAATTTAAAATATTTGTGTATGTGTTTTCCTATGCATGTATGAAGGTCTGATGAAACTTAGAGTTCTCTCTCTTTCCACCATTTAGGTCCCTGATTACGGATGCAGGTTGTCGGGCTTGGCAGCAAACGCTTTACTCAAGTGAGCCAACTCAATGGCCCTTACTCACTTTAAAATGATAACATGAATGCTTGTCTGAAAAAAGCCTAATATTTCTGAAGAGAAATTATAGGATATTATAAGCTCCTTGTGCAAAAATTGTGAAAAAACCACAGATGGTATAATTAAGAGATTCCCAGAGCATAATTCTAACCAGTATTTTCTCCATTACCATCAATGGAATGGAATAACAGTTCACAGGGTAAATGGAGTTACAGCTATTTGTTTCTCTCTCTCCTACTAAGACAGAGTCTCATGTAGCCACAAGGCTGGCCTTGAACTTGCTATGCAGCTGAGGAAAANATTGAGCCCTCCTGTCTCCACCTCCCCAGCACGAGGGCCACAGGTATGTGCCACCATGCCCAGTTTATGTGGTGCTTGGGACACAATTGAGGACTTTGTGCATTGTAGGCAAGACCTCTACCAACTGAACTGTATCCTAAGCCCCCAGCGGGTTCATTTAAAAAAAAGAAAGGATTTCATCAAAGAACACATGAAATTTACCAAGTAAAACAACAGTCTTTGTTGAATAGTTTGATGTCAAATATTTTTTACTGATCGGTTTGAACTTCTCATAGATTAAGGAAAATTTTTCTAACTTGAAATATGAGTTATCTATTTGCTAAGTATTACTATTCTTCACTACTTCTTAAGAAAACAAAAGAGGAAATTTATTTTGGCAGGAGATAGCCAGCTCTCAATACTAAGGACATTTTCAAAATAAAGGAAATAAAAGGACTCCAATTTTTTTTTTTTTGAGAAAAGGCCTCTGTATGTAGTTGTCTGGGAACTCTCTATGTAGACCAGACTGTCCTCAAACTCAGAGATCCACCTCCCTTTTGCCTCCCAATTGCTGGGATTAAAGGCATGTGCTACCACATCCAGCCCAATATACTGTCTTAATACTAAAGTCCTGCCAATGATTAAGTTACCATCCTTCAGTGCAAATTATGACATCCATTAGTGGCTCCCCCAAACAAACCAATCGCGCTTTTACACACTAAAGCATAGAACATTTCCTTAGGGAAAAAAATTCTAGTCAAATGTCAAAAAACAGTTTTCTTAATTCAATTTTTGTCTTAGAAAACAAAACCAAAATAAACTTTAATTATATATTCACTTTGCTAATACTTTTTTTTTGTCACCAGTTTTTGGCCATTAAGAGTTTAAATTATAGAAGGCAAAATGAAAGTCACAACCACTTGGCTGAGCATAGACAAGTAGACAAGCTGTGGGCAGAAGTGAAGTCGGAGTGGAAACCAGTCAGTCCAGTACCACTTCTGTGAGAGCAGGGATTCATTATGTTCTACTCTGTCCACTTGGCATGAAGAGGAAAACTAAGAGCATGGTCCAGACAAGAAGAAAAAAGAAGAGAGGAAAAAAATACAACTAAAACAAAAATCTTCCGTGACTAGGCCACTGATTAAAAAAAATTACAAGCCAGTGAGCACTACCATATAAATTAGTCAAACATTTTATTATAGAGTATATATATTTATATCAAAAGCACAAAAAGACTTTTATTCTGGGAACCAGGAAGATTGTGACATTACAGGAGTATGATTCAATAATTCCAGTCCATTTCCACAAGTATTGGGTTCCCCATCACCTAATTCAGCCCCATCAGCTGACAGAAGACAGATGAAGCCAAGGTCACAGCTCTGACCCATGCAGGCCGCTTAGCATGATTTTCTTACTCAAACTGAGTCCTACGTTCCCAACCCCAGGTACCCACTTTCCAAATATTTGCTACAAATTGAAGTGGGTCCCGAGCCAAAGATTACACTAAAAAATAATCAAAGCTAATGCTCCTGTAAGTCGGAAGATTAATCCTCAAATAATAAGGATATCATAATTGGCACTGTCATCTACTTCTAAATAAAAAGAATCACCAAATATCCTGGTGGATCTGCAGTGACTTACATAGGAAGAAGTAAAGCTCAGAAGCATCTCATAACTGAGCTAGAAGCGAGTAACAGATGGAGTGAAACCCATCCTCACCACTGAGGGTGACTGTTACCAAATTCTTAGACATGGCTGGCAGCTCAAGGCAGCTTAGCTCTACATTTCTCAAGGCTTCACCAGAGGGAAACACACAATAACGGTGATTTAACAATGACCTTACTCTTCCTGTTTGTTCTTACAGGCCCTTAGTATTCTTTTAAAACTTACTCCCTGAGAGGTCCCAGACTATGTCAAGTAAAGAAATCAGAGGAAGCTTGCAGTTCATCTTGTTGGAAAAACAGAAAACTGTATCGCTTTCTACACATGCTACACTCCTTAATATTTAAACAGTCATCAGGACAAAGTCAACTTCTGAACAGTTTTGAGACTACTTGAGGGGTAAATGTCATGTTTTTAATACCAAATTTATAATCAAGGAGTTAACTGGTGGTGCCGAAATACAAATGTAAATATTACCTTAAAACAATAATTTGTGCCATCCAGTTTACTTATTAGGAAAGTAGGTTACCACTACTGATTTATTGCTTTTAATGTGATGAACACCAGATCTGACAGCTGAACTCTGCGGTGGGACAAAAGCACACTTGTATCTTTAATTTTTTCCATGAAGTAGACATGTACACATCCATGTTAAAAAGACTATGTAGCAGGTGCCTCCTCCTCAGTCGACCAGTCTTGTAAACATTGCATTGTGCAGATTTTCATACTTTGATTCCAAAATTAAGAACGGTTAAAGGCAAATTTAGTAACTGAGGGGGTGAGGGAAAGTCCAGTTTGACTTCCTGCAACGTATGGTACCGCTCCTCCCTTCAGAAACACAACAAAACAACAAAAATCCCTAGCAGCACATTAAAAAAAAAGTTGCAAAACATTTCAGTACTCATTTCCCTCCCATCAAAAACTGAACAAAAATAAAGTGCAGCACCCATAAAAGTGTCAAGAAAATAGCCAAGCTCTTCCTTTCTTGTAACAAAATAGTCCTTGGCCTCAGCAGTCTTAAGTGAATTATACAGTGTCCATCATTTTATCATCATCTTCTTTATGTACCACTGAGTTGAAACTGCAGAGAGGTGTATTGATAGAATACTGAAGATAATCTGGATTCTGGGGGGAGAAAGACAGAAAGAGAGGGGGACAACACTTGATAAGCAGCTTCATACCAGGATATTCACACCAGGATATTCCCACCAGGACATTCACACACCAGGATATTCACACCAGGACATTCACACCAGGATATTCAGCTGTGCATTTGGCTTCATGTTCTCTATTCCTCTGAAGCACAGCAAAACAGGAAAGAAAATGGGATTTTTGGAGTCTACTTGGGCTGAAACCCAAATAACTAAGGGTAGGATGATATTACTAAATCCAAAGAGATGTGATAAAGACTGAGTAGATAGATGTGAACACAAATGTAACAAGTACCACACCTTTTTAACCCTTTCAACAAAACTAATTTTAATTCTTTAACCATACAAGGCTAAATTTCCCCATGAGAATTATATTTTAATTAATACGGCTTTTGGGGGACTGGAAAGATGACTCAGCAGTTAAGGGCACTCGCTGCTCTTCCAGAGGACCTGGGTTTGGTTTCCAGCACACACATGGCAGCTCACAACCACCTGAAACTCTAGTTTCAGGGGATCTGACAACCTGTCTGGCCTCTGTGGGCACCACATGCACATCATGTACAGACATGTATTTATGCAAAACACCCATATACATAAAATAATACAATTTTAAAATCTGTTAAAATATAGTTTTTAGCCAGCAATGTATCCTTAAGATAACTATCTAGTTACAATAGTTAAGTACTATAAATGCAAAACATTTTGATAAAGGCAAAATCCATGTACTGAGTAAAATAAAACTGAAGAAAAAAAAATCTTTACTTTTCCTGAGAGGTACCTTTTGTCTACATTTAAAACAAACATGTAAGAGTTCAGAATATTTTTCAATTAACGCAAAATTAAACGCATGATTTGTAAATGTTCCATGGGTAAGAGTGCAAGGTCTTAAAACCCAAGACGTGACTTGGCCATTTCCTCCTTTTGAAGTAATTTTTTTCTCCTCAGTTATTCTGAGTATTTTCCAGTGATTTGGACTTATTACTTTTACTACCTAATTTCATTTATTTTTAATAAACATTAATGAGCAAAGTTATCCAAATGAGATAGGTTTCTTGAGTAAAAATAAAAAGCTAGGTAGGAATTTGATTATTTCCAAGAGAATCTTTTTTTATTTTGTTTTAATGTTTCTAGTTAGTATTATTAATACTCAGGGAGAAAAAAAAAACTGTCACAACTTAATACCATTAGAAGCCAATCCAGAGACTAAACACGAAGCAGCTACTCTAAGAAGCCACTGTTAAGTCTTATCAAGGCTAAGGATGAGAGTATATGGTGTGTTTCAGAGGACTGTTTTTCACTATAAAAAACTAAAATCAAGAGTGTTACTGAATTCTAAGCTTTATAAAAGTCAATATTCTTGTTATATTACCCTGTTTCCACAAAGTAGTGCTAAGTTTTTTCTGATATCCATTTCAGATTCCAGAGCCCTTCAAGACCAAACCTACAGTAACTCTAGCATGATACTCAGAATTAAACGCAATCAATATCCCTAACCTAAGGAACACTGAAACTCCACTGGTTGCCCCATCTATCTGTCTGTCTGTCTGTCTGTCTGTCAGCATTCTCGATATCTCACTTGTCTCCCCAAGACTACTTGTAGTGTGGACTCTGAAGACTGGGGAAGGACATTCAAAATCAGAGTATCAGCCCCATCACTTACTGTATTGGCTTTAGGCCAATTAATTCAACCTCTGAAAATTTCAATTTACTATGTGCAAAAATGAATTTAAATAATCACAGCATTTTTAAGAAGATTAAATGATACATGTCAACATATTGTATAATCTATGAAGTGTAGCTGGAAGTTTTCCTGTGTCCTGCCCAGCCCTGAGGTCCCTCAACCATTTACAAAATAATCACTCAGAGGCTTAATATTAATTTCAAATTCTATGGCCTATTGGCTCAGGCTTCTTGCTAGCTAGCTCTTACAACTTAACTCAACCCATAACTATTAATCTATGTATCACCATGTGTTCCGTGGCTTTATCTGCATCCCATTACATGTTGCTCCTTGGACGGCAGTGTGACATCTCTCCTTACTCTTTNACTACCTCTCTTGGATTTTCCCCTCTGGCTCCATCCTGCCCTGCCACCGACCAATGCTACTTTATTTATTAACCAATGGGAGCAACACATATTCACAGCATACAGAAAGACATCCCACAGCACTGTGATGAAATGATACACGTCAACATATTGTACAACCCATGAAATGATATAAAAATGGTATACCATTATTATATTAAGATTGTTTTCAGACTTCAAAATTGTCATCTGGATCCCTTGGGTGGTCTCCTCCTACTGTTTCCTTCATCTAGCCAATAATCTTACACAGCTAACAGGAATCTTGAACAGCACTCCTCTCCGTGAGGCTGTCTCAGTCAGAATGCCTAAATTCTCACCCTGTAAGGAGCAACTAGTCGATTAACCCAGAGTAATTAAGTATGAAGATTCCTCATAATAGTAATAATTCAAATGCCTTCTCTACCACAAGTGACAATGGAGGCCTAGCCACTGTTGTCAGCTGTTAACTGGTATGTATAAGAATGACCTATTTCTCTCAAACCAGAAGCATCTTGATAACACAGGTTGCTTATAATTTAGTATGTGTAAAGAACCACTGACATCTAAGTCTCTTTTTCCTGTATGTGTGAGGTAAATAACTAATTTTAGGTTTATCTACTGCCTTTGACATCATCGTAAAACTCCCTTGGAAAAAACTGCTTTCTCATGTGCTACTTCTCAACACAGTATTTAAGTAACATTAAAGAAGTGATCTGGGGGCTGGAGAGCTGGCTCAGCGGTTTAGAGCACTTGTTCCCTTGCAGAGGACCAGGGTTCACTTCCCAGTACCCACATGGTGGCTCACAACCATTGTAACAAACAGTTCCAGAGGATCCAAAGCCCTCTTCTGGCCTCCCTCTGTGGGCACCAGGCACATATGCGGTGCCCATATATACATGCAGGCAAAATATTTTCATACATATAAAATCAATCTTAAAAAACTGAAAATAAAGAAGTGATCTGTAGACATTCTTCAGGGGGCTATTCCTAACATGTCTAATTAAAGGAGAACACTAGTAATTATTCAAAGTCAGAATGTGATTATTTACATCCTTGAAAATGTTTTTGGTTGAGTTAAATATGTCCAATTGCTTTCCTTACTATTTTAGATACTACATTAGGTTAAAGTGTTAATGTAAAGTTGAACAGCTGTTTTAAGTACATGTTACTAAAATGGTAAAATTATAGTGACATAAGGTCAAGAAATTGAAAAATCTCAATTTTTACCATTTTATGAGGCTTAAAGATAAATACAGGACTCTCCTCATATTGTCTTCTGAATGACACTTTCCATCTCCCAATGTAGACAACAGAATAAACTGGCTAAAGCTGGTCTTAAAATCTTGGAGCCTGGAAATGAGAGATAACTGGGCTCTATTAAGCAGCTACTTCTAAAATCACAATGGGCAGGAACTGCCTGACAATGTCTTAAAGCTCTAGGAAGTAGTATCAGCTACACTAGTGGTCTGCTCCCTTCTTTTCACTGATAATTTTTTCGTGTTATTAGCATAGTTTTTCTCTTGATCTAACAACAGACTCTGAGGAAGTTCAAACAGTTGCTAACAATATGTATACTATTACTGGATATATAACATACAAAAAGTGCCACTTAACAAGGTATTAATTACATAAAGCCATGCAACAGATCACTTTAGCTACCACTCATATGTCTGCTCTCAAGCTAATTTCATCCTTTAAAAAGTTGCCAACAATGTATTTTACTCAGAAGAAGATGTTTGTGGGGAGCCACCCTGAGTTTATGACTGAGATAACCAATAGGTAATGACACCTGATGTTAAAAATGTTTAGGTACAGCTCATCTTTTCCACATTAAAATGAGACAGAATTTGGTGTCTCTAAGAGACAGAAGAAACTCAATGCCAAAGCATGGGATGAAATAAGACTAGGGTTATTATTATTTATTTCTTTTGAAGACAGGGTCTTTCAACATACCTCTTGTTGGCCTGGAGCTCACTATGGCGATCAGGCCTCAAGCTCACAGAGAGAACCATCTGCCTCTGCTTCCAGAGTGCTTGGATTAAAGGCNTGCGCCACCACATCAACACTAAGGGTTATTTTTTGTGTCAAGAAAGTTTTAGGTGGTCATACATACATTATGCACAAGTGGTCCTAAAGAACAAGGTTATGTGAATTCACTTATGAAATGTGTGTTCCCTGTTCCCGCTTACCTGGGATAAGGATTCTAAGGAGCCTATGTATCCAACACCAGAACGGGGAACATGATTCTCAACTGCCACAGGTTGAAAGCTTTGTGACTGAGCATAAAGTCTTACTCTTGACTTGAAAGCTTCAAGTTCATTTTTGAATGCTTCAAAATAACCTTCTTCCTCTGCCTAGAACATAAAAACAAACAAAAAGAATGTTTCTGGGCCGGGCGGTGGTGGCGCACGCCTTTAATCCCAGCGCTTGGGAGGCAGAGGCAGGAGGATCTCTGTGAGTTCCAGGCCAGCCTGGTCTGCAGTGTGAGTTCTAGGACAGGCTCCAAAGCTACACAGAGAAACCCTGTCTTGGAAAAACAACAACAAAAAGAATGTTTCTGGACTACTAAACCACAGAGTCAGTTTCAAAAGCACGTAACAGAGCTGCAGTAGAGGCAGGAAAGAACAGGCAAAACGCAGAACCCAGCACAATCTCCTGGCAGACTTGTGAACAGTTTCTTTTACAGGAACATTTACAAATAGTTGGTCTGATCTATATTTCTTTCTGCTTCAACGAAATTAATAGGAAACAATACTCCTATACATACAAAGTGGGAGTGGTCTGGTGGTCTAGTTTTCAAGACCAGCTACTCAGGAGGCTAAGGCAGGAGAATACCAAGTTCAAGGTCTGGTAGGCAAAAGAGTGAATTTACCAGAACAGGGCAATTTAGTGAGACCCTCAGGTGGATCTCTGTGATGTCGAAGCCAGCCTGATCTATAGAGAGAGTTCCAGGACAGCCAGGACTGTTACACAGAGAAACCCTGTCTTGAAAAAAAAACAAAACCAAATTATTTTTTATAACTTTTTTATTTTGAGACAGGTGGGGCACTTGGTTAGCATGCAAAAGGCTCAATCCCTAGAACTGCAAAACAAACTTTATCAACCTCTCACATTCACTCTGTTCTCACTTAACTGAGAGGGGGCACTATTACCTATCTAGTACACCTCTGACCTTTAAAGACTATTTGTAAAAGCTATACAAGACAAACTCAACATTCAACTTAATTATTGTAAGGATATCTTAAGTTTAGTTCTAGGTGAGCAAGTGTCTGTTTGGCATCTGGAAACAAACAAGCATGTTAGCTTAGGCTGAGGGAAGGGACTCACTCTCTGGCATCCAATGATGTAGGAGTTCTCCATGAAAAGCCCCTGTCTTCTGACAGAGGCCTCTTTTCAAATGTTTCTTCTATGTGTGTCTGGCAGGGTACATGTCCTGTGCTAACAGTATGCTGGCTTTAAGTTCAAGGGGTAGAAAGATCTTGTCAATGGAGTTTAGGTTGTACAACTTGGTTGATTTGAGATTGTAGATTAGTTCTGTGAAGGGAATGTCTTTCTAAAAATGTGTTGCTCTGATTGGTTGATAAATAAAGCTGTTTGGCCAATGGTGAGGCAGAATAAGGTTAGGCGGGACATTCGAACTAGGGGAAGAGAAGCCAAAAGCAGAGCAGGGGCAGACGCCATTCTACCATCTAGAAAGCAGCAGCATGTAACGGCG
>LZPO01044490.1:265569-277744 GCA_001675575.1 Neotoma lepida | reverse complement strand
GGGAGGCAGAAGTAGGAGATACATGAGTTTGAGTTTGAGGCCAGCCTGGACACAACATAGCAAAACTCTGTCTCAAAAAAGCAGATATACAAAAACAAAGATAAGAAAAGGGAAAATAACATTTATCTCAAGGTTGTTGGAATAATTTAATGATTTGACAAAGCATATAGTAAATGTTCAGAAATGGTAGTTTTTAATTATGATTAGGTATGAAATTAAATCAGGTATATCAAAGAAAACAATACTTGCTGCAAGGAGTGATGTAATGATATATTGTGTCCCCCCAAATATTGTGTACCTTAATAAAACTTATCTGGGGTCAGAGAACAGAACAGCCACTAGATTAAACATAGAGGTTAGGCAGTGGTAGCACATGCCTTGAATCCTAGGATTCCAGAGGCAGAGATCCATTCAGATCTCTGAGTTCAAGGCCACACTGGAAACAGCCAGGCATGGTGGCACATACCTTTAATTCCAGCACCTGAGATCTCATGTCTTTGCTTGAGAAAGACACAGCCTTTAATCCCAGGAAGTAATGACAAGAAGCAGAAAGGTGTATAAGGTATGAGAACCAGAAACTAGGCCTCTTAAGCTTTCAGGCTTTGAGCAGAGTTCAGCTGAGATTCATTCGGGTGAGGACTCAGAAGCCTGCAGTCTGAGGAAACAAGATCAGCTGAGGAGTTGGCGAGGTGAGGTTGGCTGTGGCTTGTTCTGTTTCTCTGACCTTTCAGAATTTACCCCAATACCTGGCCTGGTGTTTTCAATTAATAAGACCGTTTAAGATTCACATTACAGAATGAGAAGAAAGAGTTCAGGTCGTATCTCTGTGCCCTAAATGTCTACAGCAGGTTGGATGTGACATGGCAGCTTCATTGTTTATAACAAGGCCCCATGGTTGTAAAGACCCAGAACCCAAGGACATTGCTGCTTGGTCTTGGAGATTGGTTCTCTCTAATAAAGCAAGGGAATCTCTCCTTTTAGGCTGATTTCTGTGGAAGTTGTCTAATCCCAGCCTGTGTGTTTACATGTTCCAAAGAGGATGGCCATACAACTAATATCTCACTTGTCTTTCCTCAGGCACGTCCACTGTGGTGTGCAAGCCTATAGTCATTGATACTCAGCTCTATGTCATTGTGGCCCAGCTATTTGGTGGCTCTCATATCTATAAGCGAGATGGTTTTGCAAACAAATTCATAAAAATCCAGGATATTGAAGTTCTCAAAATCCGAAAACCCAATGACATCGAAACATTCAAGATTGAAAACAACTGGTACTTTGTCGTTGCTGACAGTTCCAAAGCTGGGTTTACTACTATTTACAAATGGAATGGAAATGGATTCTACTCCCACCAATCCCTACACGCCTGGTACAGGGATACTGATGTGGAATACCTAGAAATAGCCAGAACACCATTGACCCTCAGAACACCTCATTTAATCCTGTCCAGTAGTTCCCAGCGCCCTGTCATTTACCAGTGGAGCAAAGCAACACAATTATTCACTAACCAAACTGACATTCCCAACATGGAGGATGTGTACGCNGTGAAACACTTCTCTGTAAAAGGTGATGTGTACATTTGCTTGACCAGGTTCATTGGCGACTCCAAAGTCATGAAGTGGGNTGGCTCCTCCTTCCAGGACATTCAGAGGATGCCATCACGAGGATCCATGGTGTTCCAGCCCCTTCAGATAAATAATTACCAATATGCAATTCTCGGAAGCGATTACTCCTTCACTCAAGTGTATAACTGGGACGCAGAGAAAGCCAAATTTGTGAAATTTCAGGAATTAAATGTTCAAGCACCCAGATCATTCACACATGTGTCCATTAACAAGCGTAATTTCCTTTTTGCTTCCAGTTTTAAAGGAAACACACAGATTTACAAACATGTCATAGTTGACTTAAGCGCATGAGACACCAAATTCCATGGCTGCCATCGGAAACTTTCTACAGTATGTGACCTGGATGAACTCAATGCATGTTGACTCTTCTTATCACACTTGCAGGTGAATGCCTTTCAACATTGAGACTGCTAAAGCCAATACTACCAGTATCACCATCCTTAACTGTCCAATCCAGTGGTGTGGGAAGTTACCTTTTATAAGACAAAGTTTCATTATGTAACTGTTCTTTGCAGTGAAGATGTGTAAATAAGTGTTTAATGGTATCTGTTACTCCAAAAAAGAAATATTCATATGTACTTTTCCATTTATTTATTCANGTGTTCAGAAACAACTGCCAAATAAAATGTTTACATTTTCTTTCATATCCCAAAGGTAATTATTTACAAGAGCTGTTTGATTCCTGTTGATTGTATGTTGAGGAAATAGTTTTATATAATAGGATTATATTTGGATCAAGATTTATGGTATTGAGTAAAGTTTAAAAAAATGAAAATGATTTCCCATAATTTATAAACATGTTTATCTGGGTTCTATTAGAGGTTTTTGAACACTTACAAGTCACGACTTTTAGGGACACTTTGAGATGAAAGGATAACATATTTAAATGAGAGGGAGAGAGTTTACCTATTATGTTAAGACTAATCGGTAATGAGGAGGAAGGCCATCCTATCCCAACCGATGGCCTCAGCTGAAAATACCACTCAGCCATTTTATAGAAGAAATTTAAGATTTAGGATTGAATAGCCCCTGATCTAGGACTTTCTAAATATCTAACCCTAGAGTCACCAGACAGCTGGTAGATTGTAACTTTAGGTACAGCACTTGCCTCCCACGTGCTGGCTCTGGAGGCCTCTCTCTCTATGAAGAAGAACTTTGTGCTTCTAGACACTGGATTTGCCGTAACTGACCTGCCACACAGTGCCTACAAGGCTCATGTTTGATTTTCTAGATTCCTGCTTCTGGATCACTTGAGTCATAGTACCTTGCACACTGCCTGTTATATACATGATAGGCTCTCAAAAAATGTTTTTCAAAGGCTGGGTATATAGTTTCATGGAAAAGTACTTGTGTGGCATGTGTAAAGCACTGGGTTCAATTCCTAGCACCAGACAAAAAGTGCTTTTGAAAACATGTGTGGCTCCTTCTCTTACAATAAACTCCACAAGCCCCTTGACCCACCTAGTACTTACTGAGTACTTGTTGAGAATGTAGTGTGGTTGTGGGAAACTAATACAGGAGTAGGGTGTGATGCCTGCCCTCTGTAGTCTTAGAAACAGAATTGAAGTGGGCTTTTATAAAAGTACAGAAGGATCTGCAGATTAAGCAATGAGTGTGTGAAGAGTCATCTGAACAGTCTAGATTTGGAGTATCATAGGAATAGATAGTAAGTGTGACTTTGGGGAAGCTATGCTCTTTGTTTGACTTAAGGGAACATGCAATTTCAAAAGGAGGTTGTGTGGGGAAGATATTGCTGGCACAAACTGTTGTGTGTGCTGTCTTTATGGAGGGCTTTTGAGTTTGCTTATGTTCCCCAGTGGTTGGAGGTGGGCAGATGGCAGCACTCCAGGCCCAGTATAAGTCTGGTAGACTGAGGCATCAGAGGTCTCCATAATAATGACACAGTCTCCTAAGAATCAACACCCTGGGTTGTTGTGAATAAGGGCCAGATTTTATTACCCATATAGAAAAGATACTAGGTCTGGCTTCAGGGTTATAGTGGAGAAGAAGGTTTAACTACTCCTGATCCTGCACCTAGGAGAACTGGCCTTGGAACATCTCTTCCTCTGTTCTGATAAGCAACACTATATGCTTCTGGAGAATGCCTGCTTTGTACAGTCTGGGTAGAACTCCAGCTCTGCCGTGCATAAGCTTCACAACAGGCAAGGTACTTAACCCATCTGAGCCCACTTCTTCATTTGTAGAGATGGGCAATAACAGCTACTTCCAAGGAGAAGAGAGTTAAATGAGAAAACACATGAGCAGCGGATGGTGTTTCCCAAACATAGGCCCTACTACCCCACCCACCCACCATGCTCTGTGAGACCCTGCCCCAAATTCATTAAGAGGTAGCATCTAATTCACCTGTCCTTTGTCTGAATGGTTGATAACTTGCTTGTAATTCACTGACTACGGTGAAAATGATACAGTTTGGCGTCCATGCTAGGTCATAAAAACCATGAACTCTTTCTTGTCTTGTAAATTGGGACACTTGCCTGCAGAGCCCCAAACAACTGCATACGAAGTCTTACTATCCAGAGGTCATTGTTCTGTGTTGAACACCAAACCCCATGGAGCAATCACCTCCTGGTGCTTTGGTCAACAGGCCCAGCTGGTATCACAGCCAACAGCCATCGTCAACCACCAGTCCTGCGAAGCAAGCCTACAACTCCAGATTCTGCTGTCAAGTAACTACATGACATCAGACCTTCTCCTCAGAAGGGCAGCCATTAGAAAGCAGCAAGCCATCCACAACATCCCTGTCCAAATTCGTGCCCCAGACTCTATGAGCATAATAAAGTGGTTGTTTTAAATGGAAATGTTTGGGGTGATTTGTTGTACAACTGCAGTCCTCGGAAGGTACATAAAACACTCTGAGCAGAACGGCCTGTGTGAACATGCTCTACACAATAGTTGCCTGGTAGGCTCCACTCCCGGCACATTGCACATTGCTTCTGGATCACGCTCTACCTTTTAAAAGATGGCTCCTTTTAGCAATACCATTTCAGGGTTCTTACCTTGTTCCGGGCATTGTACCAGGATGCAGAGACTATGCATCCTCAGTCTGCTGACCATTAGGAATTTACCTTAAAGCCTGAACCATGGAGCTGGGAGGTGAGCTGGCTGAATTCAGACTGTCATCCAGGCCTATCTACTTTCTGTTGCAAGGTGTTATCTTTCAAAAATTCACTCTCCAACCTGACTGTGGGACTGTCGACAGGGCAAGTAAAGATTTGGGAGACAGAGAAAATAAATTTAAGACCCTATTGAGATATAGCCTGCTCTCATAGACATTGACCAGCTTTTTCTATGCTCCCCACCTACAATATCCTATACGACCCTCTCTGGCCACAGATGACAGGACCTGGGTGCACTGCCTGTCCAGGTGTGTGGCCCAATCAGTTATGTCTCTTGGACATTTGGAATGAGGACACCAGTGGCTAGGACTTTTAGCACAGGCACCAGATATGCAAGATGATAATCTTAAATCAGAGTTTCTAGAAGCAGAGAGGCCTGCTGAGGGGATGAGAGGAGTAACACAGAGCATGGAGGATGTTGGGGGAAGATAGATGCCCAGCCTTGGCCTCATCCCAATGGGGACTCAAGAGCATGAATTGTACCACTAGCCCAAGGGTGCAGAGTATCACTTCTAGGGCAACTTTAGAAGAGGTTTCAGTCAACTAAGGATAGTCGTCTAGAGAATGGGGTCTGTGGAATGAGTGCATGGACTGGGAGTGTGAGTCTGGGTTGGGTACCAAGAGCCTATGCCACCATGATAGTGACCAAGGGGCTGAAGCCACCATTTCTGAGCAATTGTGGTGGCCTATGCACCAGGATGCTGGTCAGAAGACTAGGAAGAGAAGCAGAGATGAAAAGCTGCACAGTGTGTGGGAAAGAGCAGAGAAAGGGGGAAGGAGGAAAAGAAAGGGCGAAAAGGGAGAGAAGGGGAGGGCGGAAGGGAGAGCATAAAGGCAATAGAGTCAGGCAGGGAGGGACAGAGATAGAGAGATGAGAAGGTGTGGCGTACCAGGGTAGGCTCCATGACAACCAAAGTGTGTAGGACTGTTGTGGAAGCATTTGTTGGGGTACTTTCATGAAGTCAACATCTGGGAAGGAGGGAATGGAAGCAGGATTAGGCAGAAGAACAGGACGCCAGCGAAAGCCCCTGATGGCTCTGGCTTGAGCTCTGGGACTGAGATGTCTCTTCTCAGTGATCCCAAGCTGGAGCAAGGGAACTCGATTTATAGATACATAATCCCATTAGATATGGAAGATAACCATTCTTGGAAGGGAACATGGGCTCAGGTAAGGCTGTTGCTTAGCCAAAGCCATCTGCAAAGACATCAACCAGCAGAGCCCATCTTCTCACTGCACTCCTTGAAGCTAGACAAGTAAGTCCTATATTCCTGAATAGGTATCTTGGCAGCTCAACATGTCCACCTCACAGGGGAGAGAGGGAGAAGGAAGGCAGCTAGTTCGGGTTTTGTTTCCTGTGCCATATCTCAAGAGATCTGGTTGTGCTTTCTGAACCCAATTATCTGAAATACTTCTATAATCATCCAGTTCCCCCCACACACACACACACACACGCACACACACACACATGCGCACACACACATGCACACACACACGCACATTCGTACACATACTTTTTATTTGGATTAATTTGAGAGATTTCTATATTGTTATCAATTATCCCCAACTAAAAATGTGCAGGTGAAATTTGCTGTGATAGAGACATGATGGAAGTACTAGATAGTTCAACATTTCTCTGCAGATCAAACTCCATCATTTCTATCACTCTGTCTTCGAGTTCACCGACTCCTCTTGTGAAATTAATTTAAAAATTATTATTTCAACCAGAATAGGACTCTTTAACTTTTAAAACAAAATTTCGATGTATTAAAATGTTTTGGGCAATGAAAATTAAAAGACGTCTGATGTATTTTGGGCCCATAGATTTCTAATTATATTGTAAACCAATAATTTTTGCAATTAAAATTAATCCAAATTGCTGGGGAAATGATCATATGCTTCGTTGTCATGACAATGCCTCATATTTTGTCANCTCACCTCACACTGATTCTAAACCCTTCTCGTCTGGCAGTGGACCTACGAGCTCACCTGTAGGAACACTGCACTAGCTAATTACAGCTCAATTCACTCAGCTCAGCTATTACCATAATATATGAATCCTAATGGGTATAGTGAAGGCATTTTAACATGATGGGTACCTATGACATTTAAGCTTTTAGAGATGCCACGTTTTGAAGTTCTAAATTGACCCTTCTCCTCCTACCCCAACATTCTTTGTGATTTACACACTTCTAGTTCCTGTAACTGTTTTCCAGTCCCCAATCACCAAAGCACTACATGATTCTATGCCCAGGCTACTCAGCCACCTATAACACTCTTTCCCAATTTTCCTANATTTTGGAATCTCTGTTCATATCTAACCCATTACCATTACATGTGGTTTCTCTTCTGGCTTTGCCAGCCCTTTGCTTTTACCATGAGCAAGGGTCATAATTCGGTCTGCCTTGGACGTGGTTAGTTGTTGATATAGCTATCTTTCCTTTCATGATTGCATCTCAGGCTCCTGTCACTCTTCCATCTACCTGAAGCTTAAGCTCCTAAAACAGTGCTACCTAGTGGAGGGCCTATAAAATGGGCAGAAATCAAGTAGCTGGAGCCCAGCTGCTTAGGCACTCCTGTCTGCACAGCTAAGGAGCAACCTCCTACTTTCCAGTTAGTTCTCAGCCCCACAGAGAATCTTGCCCATGGATTACCCACAAGTCAAGAGCAAAGGGGCAGGAAAGTTGACAACAGTGNTTTCTTAACATCTATATCCTTTGACACGGTCATTCCAGAGAGAAACGCAGACCAGCTAGTCAGAGGTACCAAGGGAACTAACTTCCTCCCAAGCTGAGGACCTAAACATCAATCTCAGCAAATCTGTGCCTCAGGCACTGGGGCCTTTTATCCTTCACTTCCTTTACCCTGTATATCCATATATACTTAACAGTTATAAATAAAGTACCTGGAGCATAAGATGCATCCTTTAATACTTTAAATATAGCAGGTGATGCTTAGTGGGTACTGACTGTGAGCCAGCTACTATATTAAGTGCTTCTTCNGCATCATCATCCCTTCCTCCCCAATTCTAAGGTTATAGCATTGTTTCACAGATGGGAAAGCATTTAGAAAGAGTAGATAACTTGCTTATGGTCATCTAGCTGGTTAAGAAACAAAGAAAGATTCCCTGGGATGTTATCTGTCATTGGTAACATTCTAGGAACTGCCTGAGGACAAAATTTAAAGAAAAAATCCAGGACTCTGTAAACTGCCAGAGACAAACAAGCACACACTCAGGAACCTGTCTCCAGGAGCACATNGGTAAGTTTCATATTTANGAATACAGAAGATTCAATTTTATTGAAGATGTTTATTAAACACCCACTATGTACAGCACACTGTAGCAGATAACACACAGAAAACAAACTGAGACAAAGTTATCTCTATCCTTAAAGGATTTACTGACATTTATAAAGTTTATTTATAAAAGGCAACATGCAAATTATGGGCGGATATGGCAGAAATGAGTCCTTTAAGAGTCTAACAGCAATAGTAGCCATGTCCTCCAGGAGTTCTGTAGTCTATAGGCCAACCCTGCTGCTGGGTCAATAGACATAGTGCTGACACGTTTTACAGTCAGGCAAACCTGGGTTTGTATCTCAGCATGGTTTTTTTTTTTAAACTAGTTTTATGATCATAGACAAGTTAATTAATGTTCTATAAAATATGAATAATACTAATTATAGGGAAGGTTGGTAGACTAAATCTAAGCTTCTAAATGATCCTATTAGATGGCCACACTTTTTTAAAAATGTGTCTATTTTAAAGTTTTTTACATTTTACTTATCATGTGTGTGTGTGTGTGTGTGTGTGTGTGTGTGTGTGGTGCATTTATGGAGGTCAGAAGACAGTCTATAGGAGTCAGTCTCCCTTTATCATGTGGGTCCTAAAGATCAAACTCAAGTCATCAGTCTTGGCAGCAGGCACCTTTAGCCATTGAACTGTCTCCCTGCCTCTATTTATTTTTTTTATGTGTGATGTGTGTATGAGTACATGTGTGAGAGTGCTACGGCACATGTGTGGAGGCCAGAGGAACAACTTTGAGGAGATTCCCTTCCACTAGGGGTTCCAGGGATCAAACTCAAGTCATTAGAGTTGCACAGCAAGCACTTTAACCCACTGAGCCTTCTCTTGTGCTGAAGTGGTATCCTTAATAGCTCCATATTCCATACTGTTAGCAGTTCTCATTGGGACATGCATTGGATCATTCCAGTTTGTTCTCAAGTTTGGTACTGGGTAACTGACCAGCTATATCCTGCTGTATAGGAGCTATAATCAAGAGGGTAAGTGGAAGACTTCTGTATGTGGTCTCATCCTTCTGTGACCGCTGAGGATATACGAGGGCTTCTAGAAGAGGATGAGACAAAAACCCAGTAGGTTCTGCCATTACAGTCCATCAAATTTAATAAGTGGAGAGGTCAGACACCCAGAGTGAAGCACCAGTATCATTCATGTGTTCCAACATAAAAGACAGCAGTGTAGCAGGCTTTCTTGGACCTTTAGCCTCCAAATCATGACACAGAGACATTAATTATGAATGTTTGGCCTCAGCTTAGGGTTGTTTCTAGCTAGTTTTTTTTTTAACTTAAATGAACCCATTTCTATTAATCTATTTGCTGCCTCGAGGCTGAGGCTCATTCACCTCATCTACATACTATCCATCCTGTTTTCCTGCTTTCTCCATGTCTATCTGTCTGTCCCCCAGCTGGCTGGCCCCTGGCTGGCTGGCTCCATTTTTCTCTCTGCCCACCAGCCCTGTCTATCTCTCCTCTGCCTAGCTATTGGCCNTTCAGCTTTTTATTAGACCATCAGGTGCCTTAGGCAGACAAGGTGAAACAGCAACACATCTGTACATAGTTAGACAAATACAGCATAAACAAAAGCAACACACCTTTACATAATCAAACAAATATAGCATAAACAAATACAGCACATCTTCTCGTAGTTAAACAAATATTATATTCCCCAACACAGGAGAACTGTGTTTTTCACGGAAGGACTTTGGCCTCTGGGAAATTACTTCTATTTTAATAGAACTTGCTTTTGTTTAAATGTGGCCAATGGTGTATTAGTGAAGGGAACACTCTGTGAAAAATAGCTCTTCAAACTTCTGTCTCCCTTTTGTGCCAATAAAAGTCAAACATGTCTGAATGACAAAGTNAAGCAATCTACCACAGTCTCCGTGAGCAGAGTTATATCCAAAAGTAATGTGTGCCTTCATTTTTAAGAAATATGTTGTGATTTGTATGTAAAAGAGGACAGAATTGAACTTAGGAGAGGTTTCCTGCATTTTAGCTGTATGACTATGGCTGAGTTTCCTAAATGACCTTATGTTGGTCTCAAATAGAAGTGTCCAGTGAGGAAACGCAGACTCCCATTTCCTGGTCTCAAATGACAACCACACACTCAGTGGACACATCAANATTATCTGGATTTTTCCAAATGCACATGACCATGTCTCTACCCCAGATTTGGATCTCTGTGGTATCAAGGCAGTCAAGACTTCTGTTGGCTGCATTACAGAAACTTAACTGAGCTAGTTGAAACATGACATGCACTGTCTCAGGGTTAATAATAACCCTGTGAAGAGACACCATGACCAAGGCAACTTATAGAAGAAACAATTTATTGGGGATTACAGTTTCAAAAGTGTATTCATTCATGACCATCTGTTGGGGCCATGGCAACAAGGCAGGCAGTCATGGTGCTGGAGAAGTAGCTGTGACCTTACATTTTGAGACAGTAACCATGAGGCNGAAAGAGAGAGAGCTAACAGGGAATGCCCTGGGCTTTTAAAACCGTAAAGCCCACTGACAGTGGCACACCTCTTTCAACAATGCCACACCTCCTAATCCTTCCCAAACTGTTCTACCAACTGGGGACCAAACATTCAAGCCTGTAAGCCTATGGGGTCATTCTNCTTCAAACCATCACATGTATCTAGCTTCAGAAATGCCTGAACCACATAACGAGATGATATTTCCATAACTCTGCCATTCCCTGCCCCTTGGGTTTGTTTATTTCTGTGTTAGTATCTTCCTAAGTCTTCTTTCTTCTGTGGTAGGGAGACATTCACAAGCAGCTGCAGTCATTGGTCCTGCCAGGTTAGCCATGACCAGCAGAAAGCCTGGGAACCACCTTTTTTCTGTAGTTCTAGCAAAATCTCAGGACTGAAGCTCATTGGTTCATGCTAGATCTGACAGTCATTTGGCCAAAGGTAGAATGATCTTGTTGTAGAATATTTGTTTACACTATAAAGTTTTGTCTCTGCCCAAGGTGCCTTCTGATTGGTTTAATAAAGAGCTAAATGGCCAATAGCGAGGCAGGAGAGAATAGGCAGAACGTCTCAGCAGAGACANAAAAACTAGGAGAAGTAATCCAGGCATGCAATTTCATCAGCACACTCGGAGCAAGTCAGATGTGCTGTATTAAGAAGAGGTAACCAGGCCACGTGGCAGAATGTAGATTTAAAAAAATATGGGTTAATTAAGTTATAAGAGCTAGTTGGGGAAAGGCCTAAGTTAAGGCCAAGCTTTCACTAATTAATAATAAGTCTCTAGGTCTAGGTCTTTGTGGGCTCGGTCCAAAGACAATCCAACAAGAAAGCTTGCTACGTGATCCCATTGGCCACTTTGGGCCATAACACTTTTCCCTGGAACCCATGGATGGAAACTAGATAGACTAAAAGTGAGTTAAAAGTGATTACCAGAAGTAAAAATCAGGGTATTGCTATAAATAGAAAGGGATGCTGGGACAAGCAAAACCAGATGATGTCACTGGTAGGTCTAATCTCAACTTCCAGAGGTGGATGCTCAGGCCAGGCCACATCTTCCCATGTATCTAAAATCTCTTTGCTTGGAGGTTTCAAAGCCTGTGTTTAACTGACCATCCAGCCTGGGAGAGGAGCCAGTGTTCCTATACCATGTCCTGTTCTTCTGTTGGCTGAACTCCTGTTTCAGATGACTCTCCCTGGCAAAGACAACATGGCTGCCTTCTCTCCTTATTTTGGGATTAAAATCTTCAGGGCTTCCTCATAGCCTAGACTTATTCCTTCCTGACCTAGCTTTCCTGAGGATATCTAGTCATTTTTTTTAAGTTATCTTAAGCCAAGCTCAGGAAAGAAGAGTGATTTGGGCATCCACAGAATCACATAAGAGCTAACGGAACATGGGCCAAAGAGATTGCTCAGTAGGTAAAGACACTTGCTGCCAAGCCTGATGACCTGTGTTCCATCCCCAGGTCCCACATGTTGGAAGGAGAGAACTGACTCCACAAATTGTCCTCTCACCTCTACATACATTTGTACTTCCTCCCACACATACATAAATGTAATTTTTCCAAAGTTCCTTAAGCGGCCTCCATCCCTAGGGTCCAGCCTCATACATACTGGACCTGAAACTTCAAAGAATGAGACAGAG
>LZPO01044490.1:252291-264429 GCA_001675575.1 Neotoma lepida | reverse complement strand
AGAGAGACAGAGAGACAGAGTGAGATTCTACTTTCCTCACATTCGATCATTTAATCATCACAATAATGTTATTATTGCCCCTACTGTCCAGAGATAGAAATGAAAATTCCAGACCTAGGTACACAAGCAGGGCAGAGACGAGTGTGAAGCACAGTTCTTCAAACAAGTGAAAGCCAGAATACCAAATAGAGGGCTCTCCCAAGCATGTCCATTTTCCTAACCTTATTGCCAGACAAAAAAATGGAAGTATTGGACTCACACAGTGCCATACCTTTTACTTCCTAGGAGCAGACCAGCCCTCACAATTATTTATCCCAGGGAATCTTGAGGAATGANGGATAAGAGACTTAGAAATAAAGAGGAAAGAGAAAACACAGGATAGACTAGAGTGGGCCTGGATCCTTATCCACCAGTCATGACTGTCTCTGCCCTAGGGTATATAAAGGAATGCCAAGGGGTGGAGCAGAAGACCTCCCCCCAGCACAGCCAAGTGCAGACCATCTCAGATACCTGCACTCAGGCCTGTGGTCCAATCATCCTCTCTATGCAGACCTGCTGGGTAAAGCCACTAGGAACCTGAAATGGGCTCCCACACTTCCTATGAGTCTTTCCCTAGAAGATACTGCAAATGTCCTCCACCAAAAGGCAAGAANAAACCAAGAAAGAGGGGACAAAAATCAGGATTTGAAAATAGAATTCAAGGCAGATGAGAAGCAGGGNTGTTTATGAAGATGATGTGGCAGTTCCAAGATTTCCCTTTTAAAAGTTGTTTCATTTACTTATTCGTTTATTATTTATTTATTTGTGTACATGCACATGCCACGGCCCACGTGTGGTGGTTAGAGAACAACTTGTAGGACCTGGTTGTCTCCTTCCACCATGGAGGTCCCCAGGATTGAACTCAGGTTGTCGTTTTTGGCAGCAATCACCTTTACTTTCTGAGTCAGCTTGCTGACCCTTGTNCTGAGATTTCCATGAAGATGGCAAAGACAACAGAATGACCAGGAGGTNAAAGTGACTGGAGGGCTTCCTGGTGTTGAGCCCCGGGGTTAAAATGGACGTCAGAGATGATTGATGTTTTGTTGCTGTTAAGCTTTAGGAGAATTTGAGAATTGGTAGATTCACAGAAATCTAAGCAAAATGATGCAGTTATTAACTTCATGGGAACAACTCATGCAAGCAGAAACACAGCAATAATTAGCAGGAACTAATATTTATACATTTGCAGTGATCTAAATACAGAATCTACGTGTGTTCTTGTTTACGAGTATACGTGTGTACACAAATTCACACGTATGTATGTGTGCACAACTGTATGTGTGTTCATGTGTGTGTGTGTGTGTGTGTGTGTGTGTAAGCCAGAGAGCAATGTCAGGTGTCTTCCTCAATTCTCTGTTATTGTTTGAGACAGGGTCTCTCACTGACTGACCAAAGAGCCCAGAGGATTCTCCTGCCTCTGCCTCTCCAGCACCAGACCCATGGGTAGGGCTGCCACTGTTGGTTTTCTTCTTTTACAAGGGTGCTGACCATCAAACTCAGGTCCTCATGCTTAAGTGGCAGGCACTTTACCAACTTAACAAGAAGCCAACACTACAGAAACATTTACTTTGAGCTAATATAACTGCTCCTATGGTTTAACCCATTCAGTTACTTCGCTCACCTGGGTGCCCTTTCATCAACATCCTGTTAAGCTGGAGAGTTTGCACGCATTTCCTGAGGTACAAAGCTGGAATGCGTATTTAAGCAGCCTGTACTCAGAGGACCTGCTGTTCACACTTTTATGCCATCTCACACCGGTCCTGTGGAAAGGGAGGAAAACGGGGCGGGTACTAGGAGATAGTGCTGAGAAAGCTAAATCTTCATCTACTCTAACAATAAGTCGACAGATGCATATCCAGAGCAGATAATGCAAGNAATTTCAGCCTATGCACACTACTCCATTTAGAAAACAGAAGTAGGTATCATTAGAAACAGATAAAACAGCTGAAAGTATCTGTTTCTGGAGAAGGAGACTAGAAAGGGGTGGGGAAGGGGACTTGTGCTATTACTGGAAATGCTTTAATTTTTTTGGTGGGGGGAGGGATCTGAGACAGAGTTTCTTTCTCCCTGGCTGCCCTGAAACTCTCTCTATAGACCAGGTTGGCCTCGAACTCACAGAAATCTGCCTGCCTCTGCCTCCTAAGTGCTGGGAGTAAAGGCNTGCGCACCACCACTCAATTGTTTTGTTTAATTTTTAAAGTGACTTTATTTTCAAAATAAATTTATTTTTGTTATATTTATCTATTGTGTATGTGTGTGCATGCATGTGTGCATATGTGCATGTGTGGTGTGTGTGTGTGTATGTGTATGTATGTGTGTGTATGTGTATATGCGTGTATGTAGGTGTGTGTATATGTGTGTATGTGTATGTATGTATATGTGTGTGTGTGTGTGTGTGTGTGTGTGTGTGTGTGAACACCTGTCAGGGGTCCATTCTCACTTTCCATCATGTAGGTCCTTAGGATTGAACTTGAGTCAGAAGGCGTCACAGCAAATACCTTTACCCACTGAGTCACCTTGATGGCCCTAATGTGACTTTCACATAGCACTTGAAAGGGAAGTCTTCCTTACAAAGAAAAAGGTACTAAGTCTCCTCGCCATCCAGTTCAGATGTCTTGTGGAGACTACTGTTGGCTTGATGGTGGTTTTGCTGCCTCATACACCTGAACTGAGGCCAGGATGCCAGTATCCTGGCAGTCGTTGGTGACTGAGCCAGATGTTCACTGTTATGCTTATACCGGGGGCAGCATACAGACCACTTATAACAGATCCATCTACTAAAAAGGCTCCCATGGCAAAGACAAGCACATCTACCCAGAAATAGACCCCAGGTCNCTACCTGCACTAGACTCCCAGTCATTATAAAATGAAACTTGGCATATATTACTGATCCCAAATAAGCCAGTACTTTGAACTATCTAAATTCAGTCGTTTTTATTTCTAAGATTTCAGTTTTCACTCCCTTGGCATCTTTTGAATCTTCTCCCCTTTNTTATCAGCTTAAAGGGTCAAGCTGAGGGAAGAGAGATGGTTCAGCAGTTAGGGACACCTGCTGTTCTTGAAGAGGACCTGGGTTCAATTCCCAGCACCCACCTCAGGTGGTTACCTGTAACTCCAGTTCCACCCGTTGAACTGATGCCCTATTCTGTCCCCCACAGACATCTGCACACACATAGTGCACATAAATTCACACATATACACATAAATTTAAAAATAAGAATGTTCAAGGGAGGTGACTAATGCTGATACTGGAGATTTCTACAATCTCAGCTACTTTGTCATGAATGTTATGGCAAGTGAGTCACAGCAATGACAATTATTACCATACTGTAGTGAGTGGCTTTGTCCTTAAAAGGTCCTTGAGTTAGAACCACCACAATACACGAGTACAAGATGAAAAGATACCATTGCCTGACAATAAATCAAATAAGAACCAGAGCACAGTTGATGACCTCAGACATTTTCTGACTGTACTTTTGGATCCTTCCCAGAAAGGACCCATTAGCCTTTATGATAAATGCCAGAATCATTCATCCAGGCATGAGAGATAAACTCTACCTGGAAGCTGCAATATAGCTCCATGCCATATATCTTCACATTCGGGGCCTGGTACCTATTAAAGGATTCTGAAGAAGGAGACTTGAACAACATGAACCATAGCTTTTTGGGAGGGAGAAATTGCTCAAGAAGTTCATGCCCACCAGAGAGCCACCAGCCAGACTGGCCAGCCCCTTGCTTGTAGCTTCAGTGACTATATGTGGTAGCTGTGGACATCCACACTCCAGGAAACAAAAATTAAAAAGATTTATCTAATGTGGGCAAGAAGTTTTGGAAAGGCAATGTCTTCCCAGAGAGTAGTTCAGGGATCTCTTCTGGTGATTCCAAAAATAGAGTCCCAGGTTACCTAGAATGATTAACTTTGCTGAATGTTTGCCAAAGTCCTGCCTCTGCCAAATGAGGATGGTTGTAGGAGACAGAGGAAAAAGTAGGGAAGACATGATAGAGCATCCCAATTCATGCAATGCAAGTCTGTGGTAGAGGCTGTTCACATCACAGCAGATCAAAGGCAAAGGACAGGCATCAGATGCTGGGCAACACCTTCAAAGACCCACCTTTGGNGACCTTCCACCAGCTAGGCCCCATCTCCTAAACATGACCTTCTAGTGAACAAGCATTTAAAACATGAGCCTGTGGGGGAACATTTCAGAGTCCAGACATAACAGCTCATGAGGGCTCAACTAAGATATGAACAGTTCAATCACCCTGAAACAATCACATAGCTTTTCCTGTGTGCCAAAACAGAGGCACTATCAGGATTATCAATGTCCTCCTGCCCCTAACAAAGAGGGACGACATGAACACGTTGCTTTCCTCTTCCCCAGGGGCCTTCAGTTTCCCATCCTATTATCAAGAGGGGCAATTTCCTGTCCTATGTGATGGGTCACACAGTGAGAGAACTGGCTTCGTAGACCGGCATAAATTGCCTCTTTCTTAGATGGCGAAGTGTGTGGAGACTGAAAGAGGTTGAATTTGCAGCAAGGCTCAGTCTCAAGTATAGGGAGTGAGTGATACAAGGGTCACCACTACTTGAGATGCCTGTCCTGTCATCAGGCGTTTCAGAGAAATCATGACTACCTTTGTTCCTGTTGCTGATTAGGCCAAAGTGCTGCTTTCAGTGTGTTCTGACTCTTCCAGGAGCCCTCTGAGTTAAATGTCTGGCTTTCGCTACTCACTCCCATGCTTTCCCACAGCCCTCCCGGGAGCTGCCTGGGGACTTCTGTGAAGCAGAAATGAGAAAGACTGATGGAGAGAGCACAAAGTCTGCCAGAGGATAGGTTGAAGGAGGGGTCAGTGGTGTTCTGAAAGCCAGGGGTCCAGAAAAGAGCCCTGTAAGGAGGGAGAGTAGGTGGGAACGGGGGAAATTTTGAGAAGTGTATCTGTGGGTTACATACAGCCCTTACATCATTTAAAAGCACGTCGCTGGACCATGTTCATCAGATGTGTCTTCTTTGAGAGTAGACTCCATGAATCAGAGGTTCAACAGGATTACGGAAAAGACTAACATAATTCTGCCGCTTCCTTTGAGTGAGCATTTGCATGACTTGAGCAGGTTATCTTGTACCTTAAGAGAAGCCTGGAAAATTACCCAACTCNTGGGATCCTAAGCAACCAGAAATCCAACAGGCAGATCCCAAACACTCATGGACACACAGCTGTCCCTGCTCTTCTTATCCATGCTACCGTACCAAGGTCTTCCAGAATCATCTTTGCTGCTCAGAAATCAATGAATGGAAATGTCCCCTCTCTATCTCTCTGGGAACCTTGGCTTTTAACCTCATTACAGGCTGGAGGCTGTTCCCAAAGAGGGCTCAGCTGTGGCTTGGGCTGACTTGGTTGACATTTTGCATTGATGTCTCCCCCATGTGACAGCATGGGTTCCTACTTCAGTTCACTGTTCTCTAAGAAAGAGATCCTTTTAACTCCCTAAATTGAAAGTATTTAAAGAACACAGATATTTAATGTTTTCACAGGCACAAAACCAAGAGCGGTGTAGTAAGTGTNATGTAGATTTGGGTTTACAGCAGAGGAGAAGGCCAGGGCTTTCTCTCATACAAAAAGGAAACAACCGAAGTCTGGTACCTGGAGAATTGTGGTATCTGAGCTGCTAATCTCCCTCCCCTCCCCCATCCTTTTATTTATTTGTTGATGGAAAGGGACTAGAACAAAGATAACTGAGTTGGAATTCACTGGGAAATTACTCCAGAAGCTACGGAACAGGGAAGCACCGAAACTGGTCCCCACCGTAACCATAGTGACAGAGCAGCAGGAGGGTGGGAGGTGTGGAGAAAAGTGGGCAAAGAGCATCACAGGCCTAGGACAAAAGAGAAACGGAGAGAAGTCGCCAGGTCAAAGGTTCAGGGCAAGGGGCTGTGAATAGCTGGAGCTAAATTCGGGATTTTAAAGAAAGAATTTTAAAAGTAAATTGCAGTTGCTTAGAAAGGCAGGCTGCTCAGACAACTGTGGGTTCCTTTACATTAGAAAGGCGGTTTACACGTGCAGATACAGCAGGATCAGGAGGCAACTGTAGAAGCTGTAGTTAGAGAGGGGACCTGGAGGCGCCTCGGACTGTGGGAGGCGACCAGAATACCCCGGAATTGCTTATCTGGGTGACCACAGCACAAGGCTGCCCCCTGGTGGCAGGTGTCTCCAAATACCCGGAATTTTTGCTCTGCAGCTGAAGAGACCAAACCCTACCAGGAGGGATGGACAGATTAGAGCATAAAAAGCCAGAATGATCTGTTAAATGTAAATAGTAAGTAAATNATGAGTAATGAATTAGTCCGTGCTTCTCCCACGGCCCAATAGGGTGGCACATGCTGATTCAATTTCTTCTTGCTGCCTCATCCTCTGTGTGATTAAAAAAAGAAGAAAAAAAGGAGAGAGGAAAGGGAGACAAGAAAGCTATGTATCTCTTCCCTCCCCCTCTCCTCCCCCCTCACCGTATCCCATCCCTCCTCCTCTCCCTTCTTCTCACCTTCCTCCCCACCCTTTCATTTTAAGGACTTTATTTATTTATTTATTTATTTATTTATTTATTTATTTATTTATTTTCGTTATTCCCTACAGCAATATACCTTCAAAATAAAATGAAATCAGAACAAATCTCTTAAAAAATAAAATAAAGAGGGGGTTGAACCCTGCCCTGGATTGTTTCATGAAGGCAAGACCTGTGCAGATCGTCTCTGTGTGTTTCAGGANCCCCAAGAGGGTCTCAGCAGTAACCCCACACAACCTGCCGGCTCCTGACAGGCCACCGCCAACAGACCCCATTGCAGTCTCCCAGCATCCCATCCCTCCCTGCCTCTCATCCTGGCTCCCGGTCACCAGTCTGCGGTCTATGGATTTTTGCCGTCTACCAGTTCTCTCTAGATCCACCTCTTTGCTCTCTCAACTGTGTAAGCTCTGATGTTGAAAATCTGATCACGTAACATGGGAGCTGCTTTTGTCACCTGTGTGCCATGACAATTATGATTTAGAATTTGTCGCTTTGTGGCATGCCTATGCATTGTAATCACTATGAAAAACCCATCTTAAAATTTCATCTCTATCTTTCAGTGTTTTGTCAACATATTCATATTTCTTCCTATTATACAAATAATTCCTAACAGGGCTGGAGAGTATCTNTGATGCTCTTACAGAGGACTGGGGTTTGATTCCCAGCACCCACATGGCAATTCCCTCAGAATAAATGAATCCATGCTCCNCTTTCTCTATGCTCCAAGTTCTTCAGAATGAGAAACAGGATATTTATATATTTACATGTGTCTCCCAAAACATAAAACGAAAGTTCCAGTGGCTCAAAACAGTAAAACTTAACATTCAACATGTAAAGCCNCAGGAACAAATGGTGGGGTTGGAGTCCAGCAAGTCCCCTGGAAGAAGAATGACCACTCCTCCAAGCAATATGAACCCTCCTCCCCAACACAGTGAACAGACCAAAGAGCTCCCCAAATACAGAGCACACTCCCACCCCCTTCTCAGCACCAGTATCCAGAGCTGAGACTGCTGGGAGGAAAAACTTTACCCGTCTTGGTTCAGAGATTAGCGGGAGCTGAGAATGTAAACTGACAAAGGACAGGTTATCAGGAGGTGGTTTCATTTAAGCAATGGAGTGCTCAGAGGCCCTTCCTTGACTCAGCATGGCAAAGGAAAAAGAGGAGGAAAGGTTGTTGGAATTCCTGGCCACTCCCCCAACTAAGTGACTTCACATTTGCAGTTCGAGCATGTGCAAAGGGAACCCCCTCTCCCCCCTCTCTTCCTCTCTTCCTCCTCTCTCTCTCCACATGTGCACACGTGCTCTGTCTCCCTCTCTCCTGTCCCCCCCACACACACACTTTCTAATAAAGCTCTGATACTGAGTTTTGTCGTGCCTCGTGACCTTTTCTCGAATGGTAACTGCAGCACTGCAAAATACTAACATTTTGGAGACAAGTTAGGCTTTCCTGGCGGTGGGACTCTCTACGCCTGCCCGGGACCCTGTGCCAAGGTTCTGCTGTACCTACAACTGCCGCTTTTTTCATTTGCCCAGCCACCGCCAAACCGCTCTGCACACACACCAGCTGCGCCAGGGGTGAGTTTTCCCTTCCCAATCCCTTGCCACATCCCACGACCGTAGTTTGAGTTANATTTCTCATTGTCAGACCCGCTGTGTCCTCAGGCTGTGTAGGGCCCACACATTTCACTGACTTGACAAAGTGGTAAATGCTGTAAGACTCCCAGGGAGTCACTGTCTATGACAGCTAAGGAGCCCCCATTTCTTGCTTGATGAAGCATTAAAATGGCCTGTGCCCGTTTATAGACCCATTCTGCCTAGCGTCAGGGACCTTGGTACTGGGTCATTGCTTTTTTCTGTGCCTGTTTATAGGCGCATCCTCCTTGCGTCCAAGACCTCATTGGAGGGTCATTGCATTTTCTTTTCTTTTTACTTTATATACCTTGGCTTAGCGTCCGGGACCTTGCTTGATNCCATTCTCCTTGCATCTGGGACCTCATTGGAGGGTCATTGCGTTTTCTTTTCTTTTTACTTCATATACCTTGGCTTAGCGTCCGGGACCTTGCCTTGGTTCAATGTGTTTTTTTTATTTCTCTCAGCTGCAGTCATGGGACATAAGGCTTCTTTCTCCCACCCTTCCTCTGAGAAATATGGCCGCTTAACGGCTGCTTGGACCCCGATATTTCACGGGAATTACCTAACTTCTGCAGCGAATGGGCAAATAAAAAGAGTTACCTTATCTCCATGCTTTCTACCTAACCACCTTTCTTAGTCTTTTCTTCTGCCCACGTGTAAGCTAACCCTGGGAATCTCTGACTTCCTCTCAGCTCTCTGGTATTGGGCAGGTCCAAAGAACTTCCATGCTCTGGTACTGGGCAGGCTGTATGGTATCAAGCGGGATGCTTCTGCTCTGGTAATGACAGGCTCTCCAGAACTCCAACTTCCGCCTATCTGCTCTGCTCTGCTCTTCGGTACTGGAACTTCCATGCTCTGGTAATGGCGGGCTCTCTGGAAAGTCTAACTTCCACCTAGCTGCCTTCTGCTTTGCTCTCTGGTAATGGCGGGCTCTCCAGAAGTCTAACTGCTGCCTATCTGCCTTCTGCTTCTGCTCCAGTAATGGCAGCCTATCTGCCTTCTGCTCTGCTCTCCAGTAATGGTGGGTTCTCCAGAACTCTAACTTCTGCCTATCTGACTTCCACTCAGCTCTCCCGGTATCTAGCGGGTTGTTCCAACTGCCCAACTCTGGCTCCCACTTTCACTCTTCCTGTTACTCTTTCTCGAGCTGCCCTAAAAACTAGAGAGGTCTGAAAGCAGGCTAGGACTCATGCAAACGGTTTTCACCAAACNAATCCTGCCCACCCACCCAGGGCTGAGGCAGTTTCCGATTAAGACCCACATTGGGGTTAAAATAACCCAGATGGATCTATAGCCACAGATCAGTTTACACACTGCCTCCTGGCAAGTCTTCCTAAGGCTTTCCTCAAACTAGTAAACTATACGTAATAAAATCTGTCCCATGTCTCCCAGAACTTCCCAGCATCAAGGATAACTTTACCATCTGGAGAGAGTGCCCCTCTCACATCCACAGGCAGAGTCTCAGCCATGGCATTCAAGGTACCATAGGAAAAATGACAAAGCCTGAAAACAAAACTGCCAAATGCTGGAACACGCCATCCGACTGGCGATTGCCTAAAAGCTTCCAGGTCCCTGTTTTAAGTGGCAGAAAAGGCCACTGAGCTTTATGCCTGCCCTGCCCCATGTGGGCCAAACTGGGCGTTGTCCAAAGTGCCACCAAGAGACACTGACTGCCCTCATGTACCTCGTGGCATGGGAGCATCAGACCAGAATCTCCTAGGCTTTGGCCATGGACTCACAGGGAGCNTGAGATAGCCATTACAGCATGGGCCAATCCATCTCCTTCCCTTTGGATACTGGAGCCACTTACTCAGTCCTGGAGGAGTCTTGGGGTCTACCTCTCCTCATTTTCCTATTGTCAGGATAGACAACCTTACTCACTTCACCAGACCCCACCAATTAACTGTATTTTCAGGGTATCCCTCTCACTCACACATTTTCAGTTGTGCCAACCTGTCCTGTGCCCCTAATGAAAAGAGATTTTCTAGCCAAGATAGGAGCTTTATCTGCTCCCCCCATGTGCCTTACTCCAGACCTGTCAAAGGGGCCTCATCTCCTCCTCATACACAGTGTGCCAAAGACAGGACTCTACTCTCTCAAGTTCCAGAGGACCAATTCCACAAGAACGAGGTACCAACCCACAAGCTTTTCATTCCTGGTTCCCTCTCCTAATTAACTTCTCAGTTAATTGTGACAGGGCCCACCATAGAGCTGAAGGATGAGAGCCATCAAGTATACATCCAGGCAGTAAGAAACAGTACCAGTGCAAAGGTATTTACACCTCAGACCAAAGAGGGTCTGGGCTGCTTCTTAATATGTTTAAAATTTTTCTTTAAGCTCAAGAAACCAGCTTGAATTCATCTGGACAAAATGGATCTGCTTCAAAATTAAGGATAACCCAAACTTTACTAATCTTGGGATCCCCTCCCTCACCCTGGGTGCCCCCCCAAAGGTTAAAAACTTTTTTTCTAAGCTTTTCTCTGTCTCACCAGCACTCTCTCAGACACAAGCAGCCAGAGTCCCAAGCCGAGAAAGATGGACAACTCCAAAGCAGCAGAGGACAACCCACTATCCCAGGACACCCTGGCTACTTCAGAAGCCCCCTTCCCTACCCCCCAGAACTCTGGTGCCCACCAAGTCAGCTGGAAGCAGTTCTTGGGAGATACAGCATCCCCACTCCTGTTCACCTGCCTTTTTTTATAATAAGCAAAGAGTCTGGAATGTTGGAATTCCTGGCCACTCCCCCAGCTAAGTGACTTCACATTCGAGCATGTGCAAAGGGAACCCCACCCCTTCCCCCTCTCTTCCTCTCTTCCTCCNCTCTCTCTCCACGTGTGCACATGCACTCTGTCTCTCTCTGTCTCTGTCTCTGTCTCCCTCTCTCCTGTCCCCCCACACTTTCTAATAAAGCTCTGTTACTGGGTTTTGTCATGCCTTGTGACCTTTTCTCGTACAGTAACCACAGCGCTGCAAAATACTAACAAAGGTAACACATATGGCTTATTAGAGAAACAATAGGACACTGTAAAGTAAAGGGTGTGACAGTAGCTGAATATACAGATATGGGGCTGTCTCTTATACACATCTAGATGTGTATAAGAGACAGACTCTCTCTTGCTCTCAGATATCTTCAGCTTGTCTATATACCAACACTGGGATCTAAGTGGGTCCCAACACCGCCCCTACCATGTAGGTTTTGGAAAACTGTCACTCCGGAGATGAGGACTCTGAGGTGAGCTGAGAACTTAGGCAAACATTGAGTCTAATCAGCCCATGAGACAAAGGCTGAAGCAGTCACAGCCTGAAAGTGTTCTATAGGTGGGGGATACCTGGAGAAAGTGTTAATCCCACTGGGAGAAAATAAGATCACTACCACAATTTTTGAGCCAAATTTGAAGCAAGATTTATTAAATACAATGGACACTGGCCAGGTCCGTACCCAGGGTTCCCAGAGTATGGTCCCGAATTACATTAGTCAGAGGCATATAAAGGCAAAACCCACAAGGCTACGTACTTCCCACCAATCAGGGCCAAGCATAAATCCTGACATACTTCCTGCCTATGTACCTCCCACCTGTGTGTGATCAATCATATCCTGTGCAGCTGGGGCAACTAAGCTAATTTACAGAAGCTACACACGACTTGTTATCTTACATGAACAACAGCATTCCAGGAAGTTATCTGTCCTTGGGCAAGTAGGGCTTACAGGTTAGAGGCATTTTTGGTTTATAGATCTCTTAAGCACAGTAATTTAAACTTAGAACACAACTTTAGCCATCACAGAAGTCTCCTAAGAAGGTTTAAAAAAAACACAAGCAGGCATGGTAGTCTGTAATCCTAGCTCTTGGGAGGCCAGTCTGCTCTATGAGAGTTCAAGGTCAACCAGGGTCACATAAGAAAGACCCTGTCTC
>LZPO01044490.1:204067-218090 GCA_001675575.1 Neotoma lepida | reverse complement strand
GCAGATGGGTGAGGGAGGGCAGTGCTGTCACCTCATGGCAGCCAGGAAGAAGCCAGGCAAAGAGACAAGAAGGGACAAGAGGTAAGAAATTTTTTCAAAGGCATATCCCCAATGATGCATTTTCTCCTTATGAGGTCATAGAACTATGAATCTATCTGTGGATTAATTAATGATTGGTCCAGAGCCCTCAGGATATAATTAGCTCCCAGTGATTGGAATCACCAGCTGGGGACCAGGTCTTCACCACAGGAGCCCTTTGCAGGATCCTTCACATCCAAACCATACATAACAAGCCCTATTCCATAGTGCCCCTCTTCAGAGTGAATTGATAATTTAACAACCATGCTTGTAATAAACAATTAGAAATTATAAATTAGACCAATAGAGACATCTGGCCCTATTTGGAACAATCAGATTCACTACTGGAAGTTAAGTCTGATGGCTACCAAATTAGTAATTCTCAGGGTGCAGCTGGAACTGAGCGCTCTCTCTCTCTCCCTCTCTCTCTCTCTCTCTCTCTCTCTCCATACGCACCATTATAAATAGATAGATAGATAGATAGATAGATAGATAGATAGATAGATAGATAGCAGAGAGAGCTAAGAAGCTTTCCCCCATTGAATAGAACAGTAAAAGGAGGCAGCCTGAAGAGTCAGAGAGTTAGGGAGAGCTAGTGTCCAGACCACANGGACCTGAGAGGAGTCCAAGGTCACCTTACTCNTGATGACATTTCCNTAGACACCNGGCTGTGTTCTCACCCTAGGATTCTGAGGTATATTCTGCATGTCCCTAAACTCAGCCTTACCTCTCTTCTTTCTGACACTAGCTNAAGTGAATCTCCTTGCTCGGCGATCAGAGTTGAAAGATTGTACAATGAATAGTTGTGATTGTTTGCTTCCTGATGGGGCAGCTGGTAGCAGCTACATGCCCCAGCAGTGAGATTACAAGCTGCCAGGCCAGTTAAGATTATCTGCTCTTTAACAGGCATGCTATGACTCAGCAGTTTTCTCCTAAAAAAAAAAAAATCTCTATAAAGTCCTGGGAAACCTCAGAAAATTACTTCCCTCTCCACATTCCCCAGTAAATTAGGGTGGCCACTTGTACAGTCCCAGGGCACATGCAAGCAAGTCTTCTAACACCAGGATTTACTGGAAGACCTACCAAGCCTCTACCTGCCCCAGACTAGTGAGGGGACACCAGCCNCTAAAAGAAAACATATAATTCCTTTTCAATGCTGTTAAGCCCTGAGGAGGACTGCACATTACAGAGGCATGTAGCAGGGGTACCTCTAGTCAGGGGAGAAGAAAAGAAAGTTATCTTTTGATAGAGAACAGGATCTGGAATCCATCAAAGTCATCATGTATGTGGTGTTTACTAGTGCCATATGTTGTTTAAAGATATATGCATATAAAAATATATCATATATATGTGCACACACATTAATNTAACCATCAAAGGCTAAATACGTTGTTGCTCTAAATTAACAAGTNTCTACAAATATGTAGCTAGTATTGGCAGAGCCGAGCTTCAAACCCATATTAATAATGAATATTTGTTTATTGATTACACAGCTACACAGTGGATAAAGTGCATAATACTTATCTGCCCTCACATCCCCATGGAGGTTATTTTATTCCAAACNGTANATATCTTTAGGTTTTGAACTGTGCATCTAGTATGACCCAACTATGTGCACAGAGTTGATGTTAAGAGGACTAAAAAGAGTATTTTTAGGCAATTGGACCATGTTATCATATGCCAGAAAATAATGAGCAACCTCCACATTATTTATTATCTGCAGTGACCTCTACACTTCAGGGAGCAAGGAAAACAGATCATTTCAAGGTTGTACCAGCTGCCAAATGCAATTACTCCATCCGGGGGAACTCCAGGGGAGGGTTTCTGGGCAACAGGAAGCTTGTTTACATGAAATGTCCCTTTTTGATAAAAACCCCTCCAGAAAGATTTTTATTCCCTTATTTTTAAAGTTGATTTTATAACTTCATCATAAAATGCTTATTTAGNTAATTTATCCGACAAAATGTAACGGCTGAAGTTACTTGTAAAACTGTTGTCATTTGGTTGTTCTGTATTTGTTTTTAATTAGAAAGAACTGTGTGCATGTGTGTGCGCATGTGTGCATGATATGCGTGTGAGATGTGCATGTGCCACAGTGTGATGTGTGAGGTGAGAGGGCAACTTTCAGACTTGGTTTTCTTCTACTTTGCTCAAGTTCTCTCTTGTTTCTTTTCTTTGCTGTGCTGTACTCCAGGCCAGCTGGCCTCTGAACTTCTGCCTCACATAGCAGCAGAGTGATGGGATTATAGCCTGTGTGCTANCATACCCAGCTTTTTCATGTGGGCCCTGGGGGTCATGAGGCGCCTGTGGTAAATATCTCCATTCACTGAGCCGTCTCTCTGGTCATGTTTTGTGTTTTTGAGACATAGTCTTGCTACATAGCCTAGGCTAGCCCAGAACTCTGGATCCCCCTGCCTCAGATTTCTGACTACTGAGGCTAGAAAGGAATATTCCCGCATCTAGCTGACAGTTCAGATTTGTTTCTGCTTTTCTTTCCTCCGTTTCCATGTCTTTCAGTTCGCATCTGCCTCCCTCTCAGTGATTTTCTGCTTATTCACTTCCGGAAACTTTATACTATCTAAGCAAGAGCTAGTAATCTGGCTGGGGCTATGGATTTGCAGAGAAGTGACATTGATATCACTCACTTCCCTTGATATCACCAGTGCGGTTGTCACAAATGTGCCAATCACACATATCNAGTACTCCTCCTCACACGTGACAGGACTTTGTCTCCTACCTGTCTTGCTGTTTCCTGTAATCATATGACTTACTTTAGCTACTAGAACAAGAGGAGTGGTGCAAATGTATTAAGAGCATACATCAATTCTATTAATAGTGACAATAATTTCTTAATGGAAAATAACAAGTGGTGATGGAGACATAAAGAGATGGAAACTTGTGTACTGCTGGAGGGCATCTAAAATAGNGTAGACCTTTGGGAAACATTTGATCCTTCCTCAATGAATTAAATGTGGAGCTGGGTGTGGTGGTGCACATCTTTAATCCCAGTACTTGGGAGGCAAAGAGAGGTGGATAACTGGGAGTGCCAGGCCAGACAGGGCACACCGAGANTGTCTCAAAAAAATAAATAAATAAAATTGTCATTTAAGCCAGAAATTCTACTTTTTTTTTTTTTATATAGCCCTGGCTGTCCTGGAACTCACTGTGTAGACCAGGCTGGCCTCAAGCTCACAAAGATCTGCCTGCCTCTGCCTCCCAAGTGCTGGGATTAAAGGCGTGCACCACCACTGCCTGGTACAGCAATTCTACTCTTGGGTATATACCTGGAAGAGAAAATAAGCATCCANTAAGTCTGTACACAAATATCCATAGCAACTCAGCTACAATAGTCAAGTACAGAAAGACTATTATCTATCAACCAATTAATCGGTAAATAAAATTTGATGTATATAAAATGAGATATTATTTAGCCGTAAACAAGAATGAAGTACAAATATATGCTGCAACATAAATGAAAGCTGACAACATTATGCTAGTGAAGAAGTTAGACACAAAAGGACATTAATGTGTGATTCCATTCATAAGAAGTGCTCCCTCGGAAGGGGCAAAGCAGATTGCTAGCTTCCAGGTGCTGGGGCAATGGGGGTGAGCTGTGACTGCACAGTAAGGAAGGTGTTTCCATCTGGGGTTATAAGGGTTTTTCTGGCTCTAGATAGTGGTGATTGTTTTCCATAATTGTGAATACAATTAACTCCACTAAATCATAATTATATTTTGTTAAGAATATATTTTGTTCATGTTATATGTGCTAGATCACACATATTTCTCCANAGTGATTGCAGACACATAAATTGATAACAACATCCATAAGTCAGACTGACACTAGTCAAATCAAAACACAAGCTTTTGTGTTATCACCTGTCACAGTAGCGTAACCTAGCCATCCCCACTGTAAATTATTATACTGGACTTGGTTCACCTAGCCTTTCCTTCTACCTCCTTTGTGCCAGATAGTGAGAAAACAGGGAAAAAGCCTNGAGCCACTTATAAACTAGCAAAGGAAGTAAACATATAAATCAAAAGATGTTCTTCAATGTGATGGCAGCATAATAGAAGTAGATTATAAGTTATAGTGAGAGCACATGATGAAGGAGATGANGAGTTACCGTGGGAACACGTAATACAATAGATTATGTGTTAGTTACAGTGGGAACACATAATACAATAGATTATGTGTTAGTTACAGAGGAGACACATAATGGAGGGGAAAGTACATAATGGAGTNGGATTATGAGTCACAGTGGCTGGACTGGCTAATTCCATCCTAAAATCCCAGAGAAATCTACTCAGGAAGGCTAAATCTTGAATTTAAAAACCCAAAAGATGTGTAAAAATTTGCCAGGTGGAAAAAGAAGTCCATTTCAGGCTGGTTGAAGAGCTTGGCCTCTGTGCAATGATAAAGGCATCCAACNGCTTGGCACGCAGGGAAATGACAATTATTCAACAACAGGATACTGGCGATGAGGCCAGAGAGGCTGGCAAGGAGNTGGATTTTGGACAAAATCTTGTGACCAGTTCTTTCTAAGCTTCTGTTCACTCTATACAAGGGAAATGAATGNATATCCAGCANGCTAACCTACAGCACACCTTGCCCAACTAGGCACATCTTAGTTCATGGCAGCAGTTNGGGAATGCCTTTGGGAAAGACTCCTATGGGTAATGAGGAGCATGGATGGCACTTGTTAGGGTAGCCAGTGCTGTGATGAAACACCATGACCAAAAGCAACTTGGGGAGGAAAGGGTTTATTCAGCTTATATTTCGACATTGTAGTCCAACACTGAAGGAAGTCAGGACAGAAACTCAAGCAGGGCAGGAACCTGGAGGCAGGAGTTGATGCAGAGGCCATGGAGGGGGNACTACTTACTGGCTTGCTTGCTACCCATGACTAGCTCAACCTGCTTTCTTACAGAATCCAGGACCACCAGCTCAGGGGTGGCACCACCCACAATGGACTGGGCCCTCCCACATCAATCGAGAAAATGCCTTACAGGCTTGCCACTGATCTNATGGAAGCATTTTCTCAATGAGGTTCCCTACTCTCAGATGACTACAGTTTGTGTCAAGTTGACATAAAACTAGCCAGCACAACACTTAAGCTAAGAAACAGGATGATCAAATCCATATTTTAAGTCATGATNTAGAAAACAGGGCAGTATGAAAAATAAGCATCTAATCAGAAAGATCTGGATATGGAGGAGGAGGAAGAAGGGTTTAAAATGGCTCCCAGCCTGAGTGGTGTAAGGGAAGGGACGGCCTGGCTTCACACCATTATAAACCTATTGATTGGCTGTGCTCGAGGAAGTATTTGATAGATGCTTAAAATCAGAATACTTACATATGGATTCAAGGAGAGGACTAGATAGAACTAGCAATGTAGGAGTTATGGGCTGATACANGAGATGGTTAAAGCCTAGAGGATGGTGAGCTGGCTGAGAGAGACANTAAGAAATTAAAAGAGCTGAGGNCATTTAAGGGAGCACAGAGGAAGGAGAGCCTCTGGGAAACAGTATTGGCATTTCTTTGATGCCTAATGGGATCTTCTCAACTGACTGAACACTGAGACTCTTTGAAAAGAGTGAACTCTCTTTCATCTGGCTAAATGCTCCATAAAGGTACCTCTGGGAATTCCAAATGACTGGTCCCTTGTGCAGGCTGACATTTTTTGTTTTTGGAATGTTTAAAAGATTATACTATTTCAGTAATTTTAACAAACCCNTAGTTATCTCAACCATTACAGTATATTGTCATTATTTATTTATCTTTTTGCCCTTCTAACTGGGCTGTGAAATGCTTAAGGGCCTCTAGTCTTCATATCTGACATGGTACTTGGCATATGTTTTGTGAATAAATATGTGAGTTTTAGAGTTCAGCCTAAGGAGAGAATGTGGTAACAGTTTTTGAAACTCAGACCCAGTCTTTGCAAGGTTTTGCAACAGAATCATAGTAAGTGGGCAAGAGATATATAGTTCNAAACATGGCAGTGTCCTTNATACTAGTCAACATTGATGATGATGCCTGGACTATGCTTAGAATGTAGTCTTATACAGCAAATGGGATGAATCAACCGGAACCACAGTTACACATACGAATCTCACAACTATTAGTGGAAGAAGTCACAAAAAAGCATGCTCTCCTAATCCATTTGTACTGCTATAGCAGAACACTCAAGACTGAATACCTTTTGAAGAATAGCTTTACAATTTTTTTACAGTTCTGGAGGCTGGAAAGTCCAGGTCAAAGGGAGGGATTTCTTGCTGCCTCACCCCATGACAGAAGGCAAAAGGGCAAGAGGGCACATGCATTAGAGGGTAGAGGGCAGCAAACTCATCTTTCTTAGGAATCCATTCTCCTAGTGACTAACTTACTCCAGGANAATGGCATTAACCCACTCAAGAGGGCAGTGCTCTCCAGACCTGATCAGTTCTTAAAGGTCCCATCTCTCAACACTGCAACACTGAAGATCACATTTCCAATATGAACTTNTGAGGACACACTCAAAGCATAGCAAATGAGAACTGCAGAAAACACTTGAAGGTTAAACAAGCAGGACTAAGGTATTGTTTAGGAGCCTGGAAAGCACTTATCTTTGGAGGGTGTAGTGATGGGAGGAGCACACGGAATGGACTTTTTGAGAACTGTGCTCTATTTCTTGGTCTGGGTCATGTTTACATGAACATGTTCAGGGTGTGATCTTTCATTGAGCTGTACCTTTTCCAGTGCCATTGACATTTCCATATGTTTTTGAAAATAATTATAGTATANAATACTACAAATATGTAGAAGCATTAAGGAAAAATTTTGACATGAGTATGGCAATAGTTGAAACCACACTATCAAAGAGTGGATTTCATAGGCATGGGAGAACTGGTTGATTTATAAGGCTAAAGATCCCATGTTCTCTGGGGAGGGAGTGTCTCTTAGTGGTCCATACTTGACTGGCAATATAGCAAATAAATAAATAGATTCAAGAAACTGTTGGTAACTGTTATTTATATATTATNATGGGTTCTGTTAATATTGTTACAAAATTGCTTTTCTTCATTTCATAGTATTCTACTCCAAGAAGATAGAGAGTTTTGAAAGACACCACAGCTTTAGTGCAAACCACATTAGTATCACTATCGTAGCAAAAGCTGGCAAAGGATGTTGCCAGTTAAGTGGTCTCAGAGTTAAAGCCAGATCAGGCGAAAAAACTGCTATAATGAGGTGCTCTCAGAAGCCAGCAAGCCTGTTAATTAAAGTACTGCTGGAGTNGCAGGACAGAGTAGTCCAGATCACCCACTGAGGTGTCTAAGGTTTTGAATTCTAATCCTATCTCTGCCCCTCCCTCTCAGTGTGACTTTAAGGAAGCTGTTTGACATCTCTAAGCTTCATCTTTCTCATCTATGAGATGGGGATGAAATACACACATTAAAGAAAAAAGATCTGGTGTTTGCCATGAATCCTCTCATCTTCTTAGCAGCTAGATATTCTTTTTCCATTTTATACTCGAGAAAACGGAGGCTCAGTTGGGGGTCATCACTCATCTGAAGCCACAAGCTGGTAAGTGGTATAGACAAACAGGACGCCCGAGCCCTGCTTTTAACAATTACTGAACTAACTGCTGAACCACCTGGTAAAGTTCCCCTGGGGGTTAAGTGAACCGATGTACCTAATTGTGCGTGACATATTTGGAGTATTTCATTAACGTTAATTATTAAAACGAGAACAGAATGGAACCCAGATTTCAAACCTTAACAAATCTGAGGTTGGCATGGATCATCCAGGGTCAAGTCGAAAGCTGAAAGCCAGGCATGCGCAGTCTCAAAGCATCTATAAACGAAAGTAAGTTCTCAGTGGAGGGTAAAGGTCCCAGGGTGTTCGGAATAATTTATGTGTGTAGGAACCCCCTTTCTCAGTGTGGGAACAGATGGAAGGGGAGTAAAATGAGCAAGAACTGGTGAGTGCCAACATGGAAATAGGGAGCAAGAAGGCCTGCGGGTGCCCTCTGCCCAGGAGACTGCAAGGGGGTGCATCCCTCTGACTCATTGTTGAAGATATGGAGGCCAGAAAAGCTAGGGGAGTCACCTGGAGCTCCCCAACCACACATACCCAGTGCCCTGACTCTCAGGCCCGTCTTTCAAACTGGAAGCAAACAGAGAGCCTAGGTCTGGATGCCCTATGTTTGCATGATACGAGGTAATGCGGCATCAGTGTTTACACTTCTCCATCACCTCTCCCCATCCCTGAGGGGTCAAGAGCCTTGTCTCTTTTGTTCNCCGCTCAATCTTCTGTTGTCCAGTGTAAGCACTTAGACATTAGTCAGGCCTGTTACAGTTTAAAAAAATGGGATAAAGATAAATATATCAACGACTAGAAAGGAAAACTGACATAAATATTTCAGATGGAAGGCAGGACTTCAAAGAAACTTCCAAAATCTGATAAGGGCTACACACTCTGTCTCTAGAGATTAAACGGTAGAGCCCCAAGTTCACATTTGTATGACTGGTAATGTTTAGCTAGAAAACCCTGGAAGGCTTGGAAGGCACTAAACCANGTTTCCTCTCCCCTCTTAGCATTTCCTTCTTTGATGTTCATGTTAGATCCCAAACCAGCCCAGGTTGCTGCAGGTCAAGTTCATCTGGCACAGAATCTCTCCCCACCCTCCGAGCTGAGTTTTTGAACCAGTCCCAGGTTAACACAGTCTCCTCCCATTTGTCACCCAACAACCAGAGATATCCTGACTGCCAGCACTCTGTTAAGGACTCATCATTCACACATATAGACCCTCTCTCCTTCCTCTGAGACCTATAAGAAGGGACACCACCACTCCACTCAGCCATGTGGGCCTCAACTTTCCTCAGAGCCTCCATCACATCTGTCCATCTGTCTATCTGTTTATAGTGTTAATTACTCTCCTAATAAATTTCTTACCCCAAAAGACAATCTGTCTCAGTGTCCCGTAAGCTCAGAATGTTTTACTCATCTTCTCTGTAGTTATGAGCCAGAACTGAAGAGAGGCCAAGGCTGGTGCTAAAGAACACAGCTCACATGTCTTTGTGGGGATGAGGACCCAAGTTAACTGCAACTGTGGCTCTCTATTCCTGGAGCCTTTCGTTGATGTTTGCTTTGTCTTATTTTGAGATAGAGTCTCACAGTGTAGCCCAGGATGCCCCCCAGCTCCACATACTCCTGCCTCATACTCTTGTATGGCATTGCAGGTGTGTGGCACTCTGCCTGGCTTACATTGCTGGTTGATTCTCTGACTACTATATACTCTCAGAAGGGTTTTCTCTGGAAAGTTTTACCCTTTTAAGATAGTTGGGGGTGGAGGTGTGGCTAGAGATGGAGTTTAGGTAGAGTGCTTGACCAACATGCAAAAAGCCCTCGCTTTTGTTCCAGCACTACAAAAACCAAGAGTGGTGGTGCATGCCTGTAAGCCCAGCACCAGGTAGATAGAGGAAGAAGGACCACAAGTTCCTGGCTAAACAGAAACCTCCAGGCCAATTTGATCTACGTGAGGCCCTGTCTTGAAAATAACTTACTAAGTAATTTCATAACTAAAAAAATAGTCATTCCCATAATGGTTACAATTTTTACTATTTTGAATACAAGCATCACTGCTGTCTATCCACAGAACTCTCTCATGTTGTGAAAATTACTTTAACTATGTAAAGATGTGTTACATTTGTTTATGCTGTGGAATATTACTTTAACTGGGTAAAGGTGTGTTACATTTGTTTATGCTGCATTTGTTTATTGATGTAAGGAGGTGTGTTTAATTATGTAAAGATGTGTTGCATTTGTGTCACTTTGCCTGCCTAAGGCACCTGATTGGGCTAATAAAAAGCTGAACGGCCAATAGCTAGGCTGGAGGGGGATAAGTGGGGCTGGCAAGCAGAGAAAGCAAATAGGAGGAGGCATCTAGGCTTGAGAGAGAGGAAAGGAAGGGGAGGAGAACAAGGGAGAGAGGGCCAGAAGCCACGCAGCTGCCAGCCAACCAGACATGGAATAGAACATACAGAAAGAAAGGTTAAAAAGCCCCGAGGCAAAATGTAGATAAGAAGAAACAGGATAGCTTAAGTTAAAAGAGCTAATGAGACAAGTATAAGATAAGGCCGAACATTGATAACTAATATTAAGTCTCCAAGTCATGATTTGGGAGCTGGTTGGTGGTCAAAAAAAGAAAGTCTGCTACACCCTCATTTACCCAAATTAAAATCATCCCACTAAACATTAATTCCCCATCCCTCCCCCACCCAAGCCCTGGAAACCGCTATTATACTTCTCATCTCTATAAATTTGATTTTGTTAGGCCACTCTAACAAGTGAAACTATATAATGTTTGCCCCTTATGTTTGATTTATTTCATTTGCATAAAATTATTAAGATTCATCCATGTTGTAACTTGGGTCAAAATTTCCTTTTTAATGCTGAATAGTATTCCATTATATGGTGTGTATCATATTATAGTTATCTATTTGTTGTTCATATTACAGTTATCTATTTGTTGTTCATATTATAGTTATCTATTTGTTGTTCATATTACAGTTATCTATTTTGTTGTTCATATTATAGTTATCTATTTGTTGTTCATATTACAGTTATCTATTTGTTCATATTACAGTTATCTATTTGTTCATATTACAGTTATCTATTTGTTGTTCATATTATAGTTATCTATTTGTTCATATTATAGTCATCTATTTGTTGTTCATCAGTTGATATTTGAGTTGTATTCACCTTTTGTCTTTGTGAATGATGCTTCTGTGAAGCATGTGTACAAATGTCTGTTCAGGTCCCTGCTTGGAATTTCTGAATCATGTGGTAATTCTCAGTGTAACTTTTTTGATGAGCTATACTTTCATTCTTTCTTACTGCATTTCCAGAGTCAGTTACCTAGTTGAACAATATATTTTGCCTTTCAAGTGTGCTAGTGTACATTNGTCCTAAGTGACCTCTCTTTTGCTCGTCCCTTCTTTAGTAACAAGGTTATTTGAAAACATAGTCTTAATGTTCCACTCCACTAACTTTTTCAAAACAGAAACATTAAGCTTCACTCTTTGGAACAAATTGCTGTTTCCTAAGTCATGCAGTGTATTTATATTTAAATGGATAAGAATCTATACTTTCATGGGGAGGGTGTAGGGGAGACAGTCTTTGAAATCACTGTCAAGATGCCAGTATAGCTGGTTTGGGGCATGCCTGTAGTCCCAGCTACTCAGGAAGCTGATAGGGGATGATTGCTTGAGTGGGTGTTTCAGATCAGTCTGGGAAACTAAGATTGTTAGCAGACTTAGGGTCACAGCTTGTTCTTCAACCAGCCAGGTCTGGACACTTTTACTCAAGCCAGNTAAAAGAGTCAAATTAATAGTGAAAAACAAAAAGCAACAAACAAAAACAGAGAAAGGAGTTTTATTCAATGTATCCACTTAGGAAAGAGTGACAAAGAAATCAAGCTGCCTGTAAGCCATCTTCAGGCTCCTAACATGAAGCTAAGGGTATGCATAAAAAAAAAAAAGCAGTCTAGCTAAGGTGTGGTCCCCACCCATCACCCACTCAAATTCACTCTTTCAAGGCTGCTGATTTCTAAAACTTTCTCCAAGAGAAAAGCTCCTGCTCTTGCTCCACTACACTAGGGCATCAACCTTTTCTTCCTGCAATTCCTGGTTTCTTGGGGTTTATTGTTTCAATAGTGTGGTATCTGAAGGGAGGAGCAGAAACATTTCTTTAGATTATAGTCACTCTTTCGAGGCAGGTTGGTTACGAGATCTGCTTGAGTAAATGAGTTTAATATTAGCCTAGGCAACAGAATGAGACCTTGTTTTGTTTTGTTTTGTTTTGTTTTGAGACAGGGTTTCTCTGTGTAACAAGCCCTGGCCGTCTTAGAACTTGATTTGTAGACCACGGTGACCTCGAACAGGCAGAGATCCGCCTGCCTCTGCCTCCCAAGTGCTGGAATTAAAGGCGTGCACCACCACACCCTTCGAGATCTTGTTTTTATTTTTTAGATAAAACCAGAGTGCCCACCTGTCCTCTAGAGGGTGACTGATACAGTGCTCTGGGATAGCAAAACCTCCTGATTAGATTCTGTTCCTTCCTCTTTCGTAGGTGGTGGTCATGAGGGTGGGGGATAGCGGTGGGGGTGNTTCCCAGTTTCACAGTCGCCATCTCACCTGTGTATGTTTTTGCAAACAGTCTTAAATTTCAGACAAAGCAAAGGTATAGATTAGTCAAGTTAGAATTGAGGCTGTCACTTGCTTCGGTTTGCTCAGGATAGTTCCAGTTAACCCCTCTTGCCCTGCAATTTTTAAGAGTTCCCCATCCTCATCTAATTCTAAAATATAAAGACAATTTCAGTTTGGAGGATGAATTCCCGGTTCAGTTCAGGTAAAAAACTCCTTGATCTTCCAGAGAAGTTTCCATGTTCTGCTCTGAGCCCAAGTTCTTGCCTCTCATTTACTAACAGCTCTGCAAAGGAGGCAGAGGCACATTTCATCTCTATTCAGTGAAGGAGGAAACCAAGGCTTCAAAGGATGTGAGATGACTGAGGCCCTGCCGTCAGACCGGAACTAGAATTCTCGACTTCAAGTCCAGTATTGTTTCTATGAACTGGTCTGTGCCAATGTCTGTATAAAGTCTAGCTTCACTTCCTCATTTGGTGATCTGGTTGGTTCCTGGGCCGAAAACAGTTTAGGCAAGTTCATCCTTGCCCAGAGTCTAGGCAAGCACCGAAAGCAAGCAGAGATAGAAACAGGAAGATAAGCCTAAGAAGGACCTTAGCAAATCCTGAGACAGATGATGTGAACCTTTGACTTTACTGGGTTGTGTCAGGTGATTTGAATCTTACATCTGGCCAAATTAAGGATGGAGTGGGCAGGAGCAGAGGAGAGAGAGAGAAAGAGGGGAAGAGAGAGAGAGTAATGCATTTTGAAGAACATATATTTAAGTTCTGCTCTGTCTTATATATTTTCCCTTTGTCAGATGAGGCAAAGGTATGTATTCATCAAGTTAGAACTACAAGAAATATCAAATATGACTCTTTTCCATCAAATATTATAAAACTTATGTTTAGGGTAAGGAATTAATATCTTTTTATCACCCCTACCTTGTAAGACTTCTATGTAAATGTTTTAATCCCCTAACCCAGTAAAATCTTTGTTTGTACAAAGGCCCACTGCTGTATTCCAGTGANAGATGGAGATACGTAATAGTGATTGACAGATTATAAATTTGAAGAAAAGGATCAAAGGGAATGTTATAGGAAATATTGGAAGTTTAACCAACAATGGAGTTAAATCCATCCCTGACTTAATACAGTTACTAAAAGTTGGCTGATTTTGCAGGGCATTGTGGGGCTTACTTTTAATCCCAGCACTCGAGAGGCAGAGGCAGGTGGATTTCAGTGAGTTCGAGGCCAGCCTGGTCTATGGAACTAGTTCCAGATAGCCAGGACTACACAAAGAAACCCTGTCTCATTAAAAAAAAATGAATAAAATTAAATTTAATTTTAAAAAAGGAGGATTCTCCAGAGCGTGCTATGGATCTGGAAGCCATTCCAATAATCTTTTGTCTCATAGATGGGTACCTGTCAATGAATACTCCCCGTCACTGTATCGTTACCCACTGGGATCTCTTCCACTCACCTGCCTTAAGAAAGAAATGTCTGATATTTTTCTGTACGTAGATCTGGCCTGAATATGAACTAGAGGATAAAATGTGGCTTCCATAGAAAAATAACATTATATTGCCCTAGAATTTGATTTCTATATATGAGGGAGGGCCCTTACCACAATTTTCAGATTGTCTGCCTCCGTTTGCAGATGCACTTATACTGATTGTGGTTATTGATCACTCCAAGTCTAGCCAGGGAGGATCCCAGTTTGGATGTTTGTAAAGGCAGATACTTCTGTTGACTTGATCCTCCTTGATGATGGATTCTAA
>LZPO01044490.1:169901-202627 GCA_001675575.1 Neotoma lepida | reverse complement strand
GCTTGTTCTGTCTCTCTGATCATTCAGAATTTACCTCAATACCTGGCCTGGTGTTTTCAATTAATAAGACCGTTTAAGATTCGCTCTACACCATGGAGAAGACCCCACTCAGTGAATTCTAACCAGGGTCCTGTCTAAAAAGAGGAAGGTCAATACAGAGGAAAGATTTCTGTAGACAGATTTTTCTTTGGGCCTACAACTCACAAAAAAAATAACACAGAGACTTGTTATTATTTATGAAAGCTTGTCCTTAGCTTAGGCTTGTCCCACTAGCTCTTATAACTTAAATTAACCCATATTTTTAAATCTATGTTCGTCTATGTGGCTTATTACCTTTACTCTGTACTGCCCATCCTGCTTCCTCAATGTTTGGCTTCTTCCCAGAGCTCTCTCTGTCCAGAAATTCTGCCTGTCCCTCCTGCCTAGCTATTGACCATTCAGCTCTTTATTAAACCAATCACAGTGACACATCTTCACACAGTGTAAAGGAATATTCCACAACAGATTTCCTCAGTGATGCCAAGCAAAGCCACTGTCGAGTGAAGTAAGGCCTTTGCCTTATCCTCACATAGACAGACAACTGGTAGAAGCTAGCAGAGCTTGAGGCGCCTCTGAAGCCCAGTGATCCCTGAAGACCAGATCCTCACCTGACCTTGATAATACAAAAAGAAAAGTAATTTTGTCCACGTGCATGGTCTCAAATACTCAGCAGGAAAGTATAACCAGAGACTAAGAGAACTGGTGAAAGTCCAAGGGATTGCACCCCCCAAGCATTAGGCATAAGTCCACAGAGACGTTATTTAGAAAACCATATCTCAGGCTGGAGAGATGGCTCAGAGGTTAAGAGCACTGGCTGTTCTTCCAGAGGTCCTGAGTTCAATTCCCAGCAACCACATGGTGGCTCACAACCATCTATAATGAGATCTGATGCCCTCTTCTGGCCTGCAGGCATACACGCAGGCAGAATACTGCATACATAATAAATAAATAAATCTTAACAAACAAACAAACATTTAGAAAACTGTATCTCACTGGTATTTTTATTTTGATAAAAAGATGTTGTCCAGCCAGGCATGATGGCACATGCCTTTAATCCCATCACTTGGGAGACAGAGGCAGGCAGATCTTCTTGAGTTCAAAGCCAGCCTGAACTGCATAGTGAGTTCCAGGACAGCTAGTGTTGTGTAGAGTGAGACTCTGTCTCAAAAAACAAACAAACAAACAAACAACAACAAAAAAGATATCCAGTTGTAAGACTTCAGACCTTGGCTCACTGCAATACCTGCCCACAGTAAAGGAAGACAGGCTCACTATTATTTTAACCTAAAAATTAAATGACAGCTAAATATCTCTTCTCATCCTATTTTGAAGCCACATGGGAAGGCCATCATATTGACTTTATCTGATGAACAGCTATCAAGGGATATGAAGGTAGATTGAGGTGTTATCACCCTGGAGACGAATCTTAGCGGCCAAAGAAAAGTGAAGAGCACAACAGATGGAGGCTCTTTAGAACCCATTGTTTGGTTGGAACCTCCACCTTACCGCTGCATGATCTGGAAAGTCCCACTCCTGTCTCTCTCTATTGCTAACTTGAGGTCCAGCCTTCAAGCAGCACCAGGACATGCAAAAAAAGTCCACAAATACAGTGAGGGCTTAGGAGAAATTCTTATCTATCTGAGGGCTAAATTTTTCTGAGGGAAAAAAATAAGGAAACATACATGCTTTCTGATGGTAATTTTCTCTTTTATTCATCTTAAAAAAAATCCTCTCTCTGAAAATGTTTCCACATAGTTACATTCCACACAGTTACATTCTCCATACCTTCTCCATACAGCTGCATACCTCTTTTGCACAGTTACANTTCTTTTCTATACAGCTTCATTTTCCTTGTCTCCACATAGTTACAAATCTCTACACAGCCACAGCTATAGATCTCGTTTACATAGCTCTTTCACCATATAGCCACATCTCTTTACATCTCTTCTATATACATGTTTTTCTTCTATACAACTACATCTTCTATATCCCCCTACCCACTCAGCTACATCTCTCTTTCAGCACACACACACACACACACACACACACACACACACACACANACTCAGCTACATCTCTCTTTCAGCACACACACACACACACACACACACACACACACACACACACAACTTCTTTTCAGCCCAACTCTGGACAATTATATGTTACAATTACAAGGTCTGACCCATTCTCATAACACATGATAAGTCACACAGTTTCTCTCAGGCTAGAGATGTTACCCTAACTGGCCAATGAGTAACATTTGGCCATGCATGTAGCCTGAGTGGTCAGGGTTCCCAGACAGAAAGTAACATTGAAACCCAGGACCTAAGCAATAAACAATTAGTTCGCTGAACCTTGAGTAGTAGGAGTATGTGCAGAAAGAGTATTACTCCAGGGGTTATGTCTACCAAAGTTGCTTCAAGTCTGACCTTGATNCAACAAACACTTGGGAACTTGTCTTTGTATATTCTCTGCAGGGCAGCTAGTCTGTTTTGAATTTGTTCTGAGGTCTTAGCAAAATGTGTAAAAGGCTGTTTTTGTAGCTGAGAATTTTCCTATGTCAGTCTGAGTAATGAAAAAGATGCTAGTATTATTTCTATTAATCAGAATTATACAGCATAAGCAAAAATCATCTTCCTGACCATCCACAGCTATATGTTCCCAATAGATGGAATATTTTCATGAGATAAACACACAAGCAGTGGGAAAACACCCATAGCTGTTTTTAGGGGAGAAAAGTAGTGGTGCATGAGAAAAATTACAGACAAGCAACCAGTCCAGAGTCTGTGGTCCTGTAAGCCTTACTTACAATCTTGTCCTGTTAAGTCTTGTGGTCCTGTTACTCCTCTGGTGGGTTGACACCTGAATTATTAATTACCATCTGTTGTATATTCTCACAGCATCTGGTAAAACCATTGCTACCAGCAACTCTCAGCATCTGCCCAAACCCCACCCTCTCAGAGAGCCTCTGAACAAATGAAAGGCACCAAAAAGCCCAGTTCCAAATTCTTGTCAGCTACTGCAGCTTCCTCCCCTGAAGTTGCCTCTGCCCAGGTCCCCACCTAAATTGCTCAGCTTTTGACCATACTTGGGCATAAACCCAGCTTGTGGCGGATACACCATCACTCCTCACCTACAACCTATAAAGTCTCTCTGCTTTCATTTGTGGGTATGGCTTCTCTGGCCTTGATCTCTGGGACTGGAGAACCCACCTGAGAGTTGCTTTGCTCAAATAAACCTGTTGTTATACTTTTTTCAATCTGGCTTGATCTGGCTTGCTGTGTTGGTGGAGAAACCTATTATTAAGGGGCAGAACTTCTCTCTCGCCGTTGCTGGTATTATGGCCATACCATCATGCTGCCTGGCCTTTTACATGGGTTCTGGGGACCCAAAGTCAGGTTCTCACACTTGGGAAGTAAGTATGCTACCCAATGAAGCATCACTCCAGCCCTCCATCATCATTTAATAGTGGAGCATGGGGCATTGTGAGTGCTCCCCAAATGCAGCTCAGGTACCCTGAGTTCATAGGAGTCTCAATGTAGCATCCTCACCACTGTCAGTGAAATAGACTGATGTAATAAAGCTAGCCCAGACTCACTATGTACCCAAGGCTGGCCTTGAACTAGAGATTCTCTTGCCTCAGATTCCTGAATGCTGGGATTACAGATTTACAGATGAGCTCAATTTGAAGTTTCCACAATATTTACATTTTATATTGTTGTTTCACTGTAACAGAGATAGACTATGTAGTGAGATGCTATGACTTGTACAATTTCAATAGATATTAACAATAAATATAAATTTATTTTTATTAAATTTATTAAAATTAAATATAATTTTCTTTTTTAAAAAAAGGGGGGGGGGCAGAAAACCTATTATCTTGGTGCCAAAACCCAGGAGNAGTTGAGCTCTCCCACCCAGTGGACCAGATACTCTGGCCACATGAGGGGCCACTCCTCTCCCTTTAACTTTCTCTCCACCAGACATGATTGACTTTCAACTCTGGGTAAGTCACCCATTTCTCAGCCATTGCCTAAAGAGATACTGGGTACCTCTTCTGGGTCTAGGACCCCTGGGATCACTTGCCAAGCTGTGGCTGCACCAGGCCACACTGGATCCCTTCCAGAGCAGAGACAGTCTCTGTTCTGGGGTGCCCCTGGGTTTGGAGATGTCCTTCCCAAGAGGCTATCCCACCCTCATTGCTCAACCCCAGGCTGTTGTTTAGGTATAAATAATATTAAAATTGTTTTAATGCTGTTCTACTTTATTAAAAAACAGCTAAAGGAATTGGGTATGGTTAAAAAACCTGTAACAAACAGTTAACTTAAAATCTGTAACTCCGAATTGGAGTTGTTCTGGGAAAAAGCACATGGTATGTCACTATCTTAATATAAGTAAGTGCAGCCACATGGGCAGTTGCCATTTTGACTAGGGTTGGAAAAGAAGAATGTCATGTGACTTCACTACCATCTTGATTAAAAGTGACCACATGGAGTGGGCCTACTAAGAAGGCAAGAATAGATCTCCAAGATATTTTGGATTAGGATGGATTTTTGTATGATAATTCCTGTCCTGTTCTGAAAACAAGGTTTATGAAAGATAGGATTTAAAACAGTGATTGTTTAATGAGATATTAAAGCTGCACCCCTGTGCATTCATGTACAAGGATGTATCTTGCTGGCAGCCAGATTTTGTAATGTAAGAGTAATCCACTTGGTATTGACTTTTAGAGACACTGAATTGTTTACACTGTTGAACTTTGTTTTGCCTTCTACAAATCATGGTAGTGCTCTGTGTCTTCATTCTTGAAATAATAAGGCACTTTAGTTGGATAGTACCAGAACACATAGTTGAGAAATCTTAAACTTCTTCAAAAGAAAATTTTAGACTTTTACAGAAAGTTTAAATAAACTGGACATTTCTAAGACACAGTTTTTTAAATGCTTAAATTTNTAAGGCTATGGGACATTTTTAAATTTACAAGACATTTTATATTATACCTTCATTAACATATGATCTTAATAAATAGATTAATAAAAAGCTAAAACTTATGACCACAGAGACTGAAATATTCCTATCTTATGATGCAGCAAGACAGTGACCTAAACAGTCTGGCAAAGGGTCTATCCTTACCTAAGGTCTATTCAGGCTAACAGAGACCAATTTAGGAATGTATGTCTTTTTTTGTGTGTGTTTTTGAGACAGGGTTTCTCTGTATAGATTTGGAACCTTTTCTTGGAACTCACTCTGTAGCCCAGGCTGGCCTCGAACAGGAATGTATGTCTAACCTCCTTGCTTTTACTAACATTGTTAAGCTGTAGCTAGTTTAGTAAACAAAGTCATACAGAGAACTGTTATATTCTATAATGATGTACTTTAAAAAGGTCAGGAAAGTTGCCAGTCTCTTTGTGGACTGTGTTTATACATTAAAAGTCTTATCTTGATATTAAAAGAGTGTCAATTCAGAAATTGTTATCTTTTTAAAGCTAAACTCAATAGGGATAAAGCTATAAAATCCTAATCTTTTTTTTGTTGTTGTTTGTTTCTTTTTGTTTTTTTTCGAGACAGGGTTTCTCTGTGTAGCTTTGCGCCTTTCCTGGAACTCACTTGGTAGCCCAGGCTGGCCTCAAACTCATAGAGATCCACCTGCCTCTTCCTCCCAAGTGCTGGGATTAAAGGCGTGCGCCACCACCACCTGGCATATGTTTTCAAAGTTAAGCCTAAAACAAGTAACTAGAAACAAGCAACATTAATCTAATTTAGATATGCTTAACAGATAATGGTCCTCAAATGCTTCAGAGATCTGAGAATATGACATTTAAAATGTTTAATAAAAAAACTTTTCTTGATAGAGAAACATGCCAGCTCCTGGCAGCACCCCTAGCTCCTCCAAAGACNATGGATGGGCACAGAAGCACCTCACCTGGAGCTTTCTTTAAATGTGGCAAAGCCGGCTATGGGGTGGAAAAAAACTGCCTTTCACCTCAACTGCTGCCAAGATCCTGTCCAGACTGTGGGCAAACAGGACACTGGGGAGTAGATTACACCACTTTGTCTACACAAGGTAATCCAGTCCCCCAGGTTCCTACTCCACAAGAAAGTCTGTCAGATCTTCTGGGCCTGGCAGCTGAAGACTGATGCTGTCCTGAGACCACTGACCCCAGTGACTATGGAGGTACCTGGGGTAGCTGTCTAGGTAGCCAGTAAGTCCCTGTTATTTTTAATAGATTTGGAAGCTGTTTGGTCTGCACTTCTGCTTACTCAGGTGAAATTTATCCTTCTCAGATCTGATGGTGTTTGATGACTAGGCTACTGATAGCTTCAACAGTTTAATAGTGTCCCTCCCCAAGGCTACAACCACCTTGGTAGTTCATTAGTTAGTTCATTAGTTAAGTTTCTTGTTAAAAAATACAGACAGGTTTGCCTTATTACAGGCCTCATAGTAAAGAATAAACAGGTTTCAGATGTAACTTTCCACTAAAAGAACACAGAAAATGATTTAAGATGTATAAATGCAAGTTGTAAAGGTATAAGTAAATTATTTAAGATATGTAAAGATGTTTCGGACTTCTGTCCCCTTTCTATGCTCTTGTTACACTGGGATTTTGGCAAATTCAGAGTTTTAGCATTGATAAACGGAGTTCTGATAAATGGATAGAGCACTGACTATCTCCTATTTAGTCACAAGCTCAAGGTTTTAAATTTCCTTTGGTTGTCTTCTAAGTATAGACTTAAAGGCGCATTTCATTGGGCTAAAACATATATCAGGCTCTCTAGACATAAGAAAAATGTTCATGACTTTTAACCCAAAGCCATAGCCTTTGCTAAGACACCAAGGTGTAGATCTGTTTCAGCTGTTGTGCAGGCATCTGCATGTTCTTGGGGAAAGAGTGTTGCTACTGTATCAAGGGATCTGGCCTGGTGGAAACTAATATGGAGTCTCCACAAATTGTCTGAAGAACTTCAGGTACATCTCTGTTCCATTCTTTCTGGTAATCTTCATTCTTCCCATGTCTAGTCCTATTCATAGGGACAGTGGTAATAATCTATTTTTTTCTCCTAGCACCTTGCCTTCTCTGCTCTTCCAGAAATGTATTCAAAAGGTCTCCAGGATGGTGGTTAATGGAACNCTTCTTCACCCTACCTCCTGCTGAGCATGAGCCCACCGATTCCAGACTCCCCCTCCCCACATCAACAGGAAGTAGCCAGATTTGATCCAGCGCCCATATACCCAAAAAGGTTGGGATGTTTAGTTGGAACCTCCAGCTCACTCTTGCATGGTCTGAGAAGCCCCATTCCTGTCTCTCCAAACTCTCAGAGAGTCTCCAAACAAAGGGAAGTCACCAAAAAGTCCAGTTACGAATTCTTGGCAGCTATTGCAGCTTCCTCCCCTGAAGTTGCCAGCTGCCCAAGTCCCCGCCTAAAGCGCTCAGCTTTTGACCCTACTTGGACATAAACCCAGCTAGTGGTGGACACGTCATCACTCCTCACCTANCACCTAGAATGTCTCCCTGCTTTTGTTTGTAGGCACAGCTTCTCTGGCCTCAATCTCTGGGACTTGAGAACCTTCCCNGGGAGTTGATTTGCTCAAATGAACTTGTTGTTATACTTTTTCAGTTTGNCTTGATCTGGCTTATTGCATTGGTGGAGAAACCTGTTATGGGGTGGAGGTTGTTAGTATTCTTACCTGCCCCTTGGGGACTGCCCAGCGTCCTCCTGATGCCATCCAACGTTTTCTTTAAGAAAAAACTCCTCCCCCTTTGCTCTCTCTCTCTCTTTCTCTCTCTCTCCCCCCAGAGGTAGCGCACCTATCTCTCTCTCCCCCTCTCTCTTTTTTCTCCTTCCCTCCATACCCGTTCCCCTCCCTCCAAGCCCCAAAATAAACTTGGCATATGGACATTGCATCTACCATGTGAGTAACTTTCTACTGTGTGAGTAACTTTCCACTGTCCACCGTCCCCAGATGGCGTGTCTCACCTGCCACATGGCACTTTGGTCCCAAACCCGCCAAGGCCCTCCTGCATATAATATCATTACATTGGTGACATGACTTGGATAGGCCCCCGGCAGCCCCTTGCATGCCAAGATCCTGGACCCAGTCTACCCAGAACAGGCTTACCACCCCATTCACCAGCGACTATCTCGTAAGTTTTAATTGGCTTGTTACACCCACTCCGGGGTTGCCCACAGCTCCTTTAGGCCTTCTGGCTTTCGAAACATGACCCTTGACCTTTTCCTAGGGATGAGATTCCCTCTCGGAACTTGGTTTTTGCTCTCGCCTTCTGGAAAATCGTAGTATTAGGTGCCGAGACTTCTGGCTTAGCCAGGCTAAATCGACCTTCTTGAGTGTGGCGCTCTCTCTCCCTCTTCTCACCTCTCTTCTCTCTCTCTCTGTTTCTCTGTCTCTCTGTCTCTGTCTCTCTGTCTCTGTCTTCCTCTCCTCCCCTCTCCTCCCCTCTCCTCTCCTCTCTCTCACCCTCTCCCCTCCTCTCTCTTTCTCTCTTTTCTCCTTCCCTCCATTCCCACTCCCCTCCCCCTAAACCCCAAAATAAACTTGCCAGGTGGACATAGAGTCTACCGTGTGAGTAACTTTCCACCCCTGTGCTGCACCGCATGTCTCAACCATCACGTGGCACCTTGGTCCAAAATCTGCCAAGGCCCTCCCACGTGCTGTATCATTACTGGGTGGGGGTGGGGGGGCAGAAAACCTATTACCCATCAAGAGATTCTAATAGACTTTGATTGGACATTTTAAAATCCTTTCCAGACACCAGTCAAGGACTTCCTTTCCTTCCAACATCTGAGAGGTGGGCCCTCTGGAGAGGAACCCCCAAACTGCCAACCCAATACCCCAAATTCATCTGAAAGAAGCCAGTTTGGTCATTGCCTCAGTCCCATAATGGCAGTCAGGGTTACTTTACCTCTTCAGAGAGAGGAAGGATGAAAAAAACAGGAGGTAAAAACTGGCTAGGCAATTTAGGGTAAAAAGACTCCAAAGAAAAGTAACCCCTTTCTCCCTTTCTCTCTCTCTCTCTCTCTCTCTCTCTCTCTCTCTCTTTTTCTTTTTCCTTCTTTCTTTTTAAAGACAGGGTCTTTCTACATAGCCCTGGCTGTACTGGAACTCATTATCTAGGCTGGCCTTGAAATCACAGAGATCAGCTTGCCTCTGCCTCCCAAGTGCTGGGATTAAAGGCTAGTGTTTATCACACTGGGTACTAGTCTTTTTCTTATCTAAAAGCTTTGGGAATGTCTTGGGACTCTTGGCAGTTTCATCCTTGCCAGAGACCAAAGATGCCAAGTGTTTGGGGAGCTCTGATCTTTGATCTAGTTCGTAGATGAGTCTAGGGTTACCTCTTTAGGGAGGTGGAATGTTAAAGTAGCAATGAAAGCCTGTTAAGGAAAAACTCCTGGTCAAGAGAATAGAATCTTTGGCCTGGGTGCAGACCTAACATTTCAATAGGGTCACGGTAATATCCTGGTGAAGGAACCACCTCTAGCAAGCAGGCTCACCTTAAAGCATGCTGATGAAATAGATGCAATAATGATTTTTTTGTACTAGTGTCCTAACTCAGGCTTATTGAGTTGACCATCAGTTAAACAATATTATCTCCCTATTACAATTTCTTACACCAAGATAGTACAGAAAAAGAGCCAACATCTTAATTAATTTGAAGGAGTGTTTTTGTTTGTTTTTGTTTTAAAGAGGAGGGATTTGTAAAAAAATATTAAATGTGTTTAGGAGAAGGGATTAAAGTCTTTATCTCCCCCACCTTGTAAGACTTTTATGCAAATGTTTTAATCCCTTACATCACCCAGTAAACCTTTGTTTACACAAAGGCCCATTGCTGTATCCCAGGAATCGGATGACCAAGGATCAGTGTTCCAGTTTAGCCTTCCTCCTTCATTTCCTGAGCCCGGATTTTTTAAAGACCAGCTGTTAAATAAGATTGTGAGGTCTGACCCCAGCCAGTGCAGGGAAAGACACAGCCCCATCTGAGTGGGAATAAAAAACAAGTCTGCTTCCGGGCTCTCTGTGTTCCATCATCCAANTGCACCCTCTTAATCAAAAGTAAACTTTACCTTACCTGTCAGACCCTTCAGCTGGAGTGGTAGTCTCTTTTCTTTGCCATCCAGAACTTAACTTCTAACAGAACTGAGGCATCTACTTGTCTGAGTTTGTTCAAACAACCCCCTTTGCCCTGCAATTTTTGTTTGTTTGGTTTTGGGTTTTTTGGAGACAGGGTTTCTCTATGCTGCCCTGGCTTTCCTAGAACTCAATGTAGACCAGGCTGGACTCGAACTCAGAGAGATCCTCCTGCCTCTGCCTCCAGAGTGCTGGGATTAAAGGCATGTGCTAACCACGCCCAGATGCCTTGCAATTTTTAAAAGCCCACCCTTTTCAATCTTATGCTTCCCTATGATTACATTTAAATTTTATTTCCCTTGGTCAGGTAGCAGTGCGTTTAAAAACTGACATAGTACTTCAAAGTCAGCAGAGCCCCACACCAATAAACGGACACCCGGTCTTTTAAATTTTCATTTAATTCATTTATTTAGAAACAGCGTCTCACTATGTAGCCTTGGCTGGCCTTGAACTCACAGAGATCCACAAGCCTCTGTCCCCAAACGCTGGGATTAAGGGCGTGTACCACCACGCCCAGCTCAGACAGCAGAAGGCCCCAAGACCCGAGGCGCCGGAGCTGAGAACCAAACGTTCTGTCTGCTCAAAGACAGAGGAGGACCAGTGTGCAGTCTAGCCTGACTGCACAGGAGGGACCGCCGCCGGGCCAGCTGTGGCCACCGCAGCCCGAGTGCAGGCGGCAGGCTCCCCGGGGGCGGGAGGGCAGCGGAGGACAGGCGCCCGGAGCCGGGAGCGGGCGCACGCGCACACGCACCGGCGCGCCGGGGGCCGGAAGAGCTGAGCGGCCCGGCGGCGGCTGCGAGCGCCAGACGGCGCACGGCTGCGAGGAGAGCGCGGGCTGCGGGATGGAGCCCCCGGCGAGCGCGGCGGAACTCAGANCCAACGCGGTGGAGCTGCGCGAGCCGGAGCTGTGCGAGCCGGAGCCCGCGTCCCCCGACGACGAGCATACGGACGCCCCCGGCCGCGGCAGGTGCTGGCCGTGTGGAGCCTGGGCGTGCGGCTCGCGTGGGGAGCCGGGTGAGTGCGGGGCTGGCGGGCCGGGCGGGGCGGCTTCTCTGCGCACCCGCGGGATCCCGGACCCAGAAAGTTTACGAGTGTCGCAACCCCAAATTGGTGACGAGGCCAGGCCCTCGCGGTCCAGTGGCAGTCAGAGGTGAAAGGTCACCGAAAGGGGCAGGCAGCGACTTGGGAGGAAGCAGATCAGGAACCCTCATCATGAGGGGAAACTGATCTTCCAGGACCAAGTTGGAAAGACCCGGATTCTGGACGTGTTTGTCCCGGAATCTTAGCATCTCAGAGAGGAGCGTTGAGTGGACCACTGGTCTTCGAGCTCTTTGGGATAGGAGGACTTTTTAGCTAATGGCTTAAAACAAAGTATGCCTTGTTAGAAGCCCCTGTGAAGAGCCCTTGCCTTTTGTTCAAACTCCTCTTACAAAGGGGTAAAGTGAGGTCGTGGAAGATGAGGGCTTCGAGGTTGGGTCTCACCCCTACTTCCATCTGCCAAGGTCTGGGTAGGGCAGGTCCAGGCAGTACTAGGTAGGGCTCTGCATTTGCCAGAGACTCCGAGTAGGGCTCTTTCCACTTCCATAGCTTCCAGAAGAAACTCGAGAAGATCTCTTAGAACCAAGTTACCACCTTTCACCATCTCAACTCCTGGAATATGTCCTGGGGCTTCTTTGTCTCTTGTCCCACCAGTTTCCATTCCTTCTTTGGTGTGATTTTCTGAGTGTAGAGAGAAAAGTCCTAGATGATTGTTGCTACATTTCTGTCCTTAAAGCACAGAGAAGTGATCGGGTTTCTGATTATGTTTGCATGGGCTCTGGCTCCAGGACAGGGTTACCCCGTACTGGGTTGACCAGATGGGCAGCCCATGAAGAGGTNAGTTTCTCACCTAACCACCCTATGACTGAATGTCATTTTGGCTTAGTGTGGAACTGGTCCTTTCAAACTCTTTAGTTTCCTTCCCATTTGTGCATTAGTGAGGGGGTCTGTATACTCAGGCAGCACATGGCAAAAAAAACCACAAATCACTATACTGTTGGCATTGAACTTTTGACTGGCTTATTTTAGACTCTTAAAAAAATTTTTTTTTTTCTTTTGAGACAGGGTCTCCAGTTCAGGCTGGCTCACACTCAGTCCTGCCTAAGCCTCCTTGAGTGCTGGGATTAAGGGCATTCAACACCCTGGCTTTGAGATTCTTGATCTAAGTGGTTTCTTAACCAAACTCATCTTCAAGTTTAGGTTGGAACTGGATAACCTTACCGGTCAGTTTATAGCTGTCTGGATACCTGTTTGCTGTCTTCGGAAGAGTGTGGATCTTGTACTAAAGAGAGAGAGATGTTATCTTAGCCTTGTGCCTCACACTCTCCTGCTGGAGTGAACTCTCTAGTGCATCACCGGACCTCCAACCAGCTTTTATAAAGTTCCAGAAGTTCTGGGGTGGGGCCTGCAAATGGAATTATTAAATTACTCCAGTGATTCTCAGCCAGGTCCAAAATGGCTTGAAGCTAAGNGTGGAGAAGCCAGTGAAATGGGTTTTTACTTTCTTCTGGAAGTTGTATGGTGACCACTTAATTTGAATAGTCAAACTTTCAACTCAACTTGCTTGGAGTGATTAGACACACTTTCTGTGGACGTGAGAGTGAAAGTTTATCACGTGAGCAAATCTCTTTTTAGACTGCTCTGCTCATCGCCATTGTCAGAGGGAATTGGAATAATCATTTAGTAAGAAACTTAGATCAGAACATCCTTCCCTTCAGTCAAGTTCAGTTCAACTTTCTGTGACTTGCCTGTCCCTAATCAGAAAACACGNAACCTTAAATATTTGTTGGTTTTTAAGCTGGGCATGGTGGCACACACCTTTGGAAGCAGAGGTGGGCAAATCTCTGAGTTGATGGCCAGTCTGATTACATAGTAAGTTCCAGGATAGCCAGGACTACATGGAGAGACCCTGCCTCAAAAAAAGTGTGTTTTTTCTTAAAGTGTTTTAAAGTTGAAAGTTAAATTATACTGTTATACTTCTTAAAGAAAAAGCCATTGAGTTTAAGTTGGAGAAGATCCTTGGATTAATAAACCAGAAGGGTGTTTTCTGTCCTAGGACTTCTCATTCTGTTCTCTCTGAGGGTGGAGGTTTCATTTGAGAAAACTTGTTTTATTTGGATCTAAATTTTGTAATTTCAGAAGCCCAGCTCTCAGGCTAACCACAGCCAAGGCATGTATTTTGTGGTGCTTCTGCCTGGAAGTCTCCTGAAGTTTCCTCCTCATGGCCTGAGTGGCTGCTTTGTAGTTCATTCCCACAGTGTTGGAGCACAGGGGTAAAGGTAGCGTGGGGGAGGGCTTCCAGCACCTATAACAGAGTGACAGTTTCAAAGCAGTCTCTCCAGCTGTGTGCCTAGAATAGGGAGGTTTCTGTAAAGGGTATCTAAAGGCCAGGCTGTACAGTGTCACTAGAAAAGCTGTCTTCATACCTTGATCACGATTTGCGGGCACCTGTGGACAAAGATATCTGCTGTGAGAATGTTGAAATATATTACCTGGTGTATCATTTATCAGAGAAGGGCATTTAAAAAAGAGAACATAATTATGCAATAGAGTTCCATAGCTGAGTAACACTTTGTACATTCTAAGAGTGGAGTGGCTGACTAAGTTCAAAGTAAATTGCAGCGTCCACAGGTTTTGTGTCTCTGATAGACTCTTAATTGATAAGAGTCAGTTGTTTTCCTTATTACTGTCTCTTACACTGACTGTGTGACTTGTCCTTAATGCTACACAAGGTGTCAGTAATAAATATTTGAAGACCTTCAGAAAACACAAATTTCCTGGTTTAGATTAAGGCAGGAAGGAGTTAAGATGGGGCAAAGTTAGTAGTTCACATTTACCCAACAGCAGAGCCTTTCTAGTTTAATCTTCTTGCCAGTAATGTTAGACCCTTGTATCTTTTTTCTTAAAGACTTATTTATTTATTATGTATACAATGTTCTGCTTGCATGTATGCCTGCAAGCCAAAAGAGAGCACCAGATCTTATTACAGATGTTTGTAAGCCACCATGTGGTTGCTGGGAATTGAACTCAGGACCTCTGGAAGAACAGTCAGTGCTCTTAACCACTGAGCCATCTCTCCAGCCCCCAGACCCTTGTATCTTTATGGAGTGCTCATATTCTTTCCTTTACTAGATACTTATTCAGTTTGTGTATGTACCAGGCATGAACAAGATAGCTGAGGTCCCAGCCCTGGAAAAGCTCATAGGCTTATAGGAGAAGTCAGATTATCAACAAATGACCAGATAAAACAGTTGTAAACTGATTCCCAGCAAAGAAACTTTCTTCTTGAAGCTCACCAGTGAGAGGATGGAAGGCTCTATCACTGAGAAGTACTTTTCACTTCCAATTGACAAGTGTTTCTTAAAGATCCCTCTCACCATCTTAGCAAGATTTTCTTGACTTGTAAAGTGAGCTATGATTCTTAGTGAGCCAAAAGGAATCCATCTTTTATTGGGAGAAATGTCATTTTTTAAAATGTAGTTTTAAATTGTTACCTACACCTACAGACTCTTCATAATGGGTAGGGAAAGTGGTACAAAACCAGGTTAAGGTTAAGACCTTAACATCCAGCTGTTGGTCAATACAGTGCATCTTCTTCAGTTATTTCTAAGTGAAAGTGATGAAACATATACTTGGAAGCAAGGACTAACCAGAATTTAATCTTTTTCAGAAGCCAAGAAGAAAGCACCCTGTCCTGGACTTGGCTTGTTTTACACAGTGTTGTCTGCCTTCTTTTTCTCAGTGGCCTCTTTATTTGTTAAAAAAGTGCAAGATGTCCATGCTGTAGAGATCAGTGCATTTCGATGTGTGTTCCAAATGCTATTTATTATTCCTTGCTTAATATACAGAAAGTAAGTATTTTTTAGAGTGAAGTAGAGGAGATTAATAAGTGTGTGTAAATCTTTTGAACTGCCTTCATATTTTCTCTGTAGTGACTGGTTTATCATAGATTGACCANTCTCTTCCCCTTCACCCTGATTAACGACATGTTCTCAGGATGTGCTCACAGAAGAGTTCACCATAAGTACATACCACATGCCCATCAAAGGAGAAGGGTAACATGTAGTTGTTCACTCTCTCTATTTGAATACAAAATTCTGGGTAATACAAAATTCTGGGTATACCATCCTCCTTCCTTTACTTTGGCATAACTGGTATTTTCAAGATTAAAAAGTAAATGATGGGAGTTATATAGTATCAGGTTTCTTTCTGTGGGACAGACTGCCCTGCCAGATCATGCCAATAGGATGGCCGTCTTACAGAGGGCGGCAGATAGGACCTTGAGCAAGGTCTTTGACTGCTTTGACATTCAGTTTCTTACCCTGTAAACTGGAGGGAGTGGCGCTCTCAGGGCTGTGCCCCAGAGCAGGTTGCAAGGGTCAGATAAGAGTTAGGTTAGGGTACTTTCTGGAGACCTTAACATATAGGTACTGTTTTTATTGTCTCTTCCCTACTCTCCTTTCTTACTTGATCCTTTTTCTTCTGTGTAGACTGTCATTCTCAGTAAGGCTGAAGTTACAATACAGCCCCACACCCCCACTTGTAACTTACACATACCTTCGTGTTCTTTGAACCCTGGGAGGAGACTAATCTGGCCTTGACTGGCTTCCTGGCTCTCTATTTGGAAGCTGAAGATGCTTAAACCTCAAATCAAGTTTCCATCGCCTGTCTCCAGAGCCTCCTTGTATCCATGCCATGATACAGCTTCATTTAGAAAAGTGTCATTCTGTATCCTGAGAAGTTGGTTAGACANTGACAATCTGCAAGGATTCATATTGCCAGCAATTCCCATGTAAATGTCGAAGCCAGAGTGCTGCCAGAAATAATGGTGAGCTAGGAACACTTTCTAAAGGAGGTAACANCACTGAGGTTAGCAACCATAGTCTCCATTTCTCAATAAAAAAGCTAGAAAGTATTTTGAAAATCTTTGGCTCTAATCTGTTCTGATGTTGTGTTCACTAATGTGGAACATTGGTAGCTTTTCCACATCTCATGGGCCACAGATTTGTTCTGACTCTAGATACACAGATGTTAATGTTTACCTGGATGAAATCTGCTCTAGCTGAGTCAGTGAGTTGTATCTAGCTAGGAACTATCAGAGTAGGTTCTGAGTATTTAATTGAGAAAAAAAAACAACTAATTTTATGTATCAAACCACTGCTTTTGTTTTTTTCACTGTATTTTAACTCATAAGAACACTGAAAAGTTACCTTACATTCAGTGACTAAATTCTAGCATTGTTCAACTTTGATAGAAGAATTTATGTGATTGAGTGTACATTAGCCAGGATTAAGCTTCCTCATGTAGTGCCACAAAATCTTGAAATTATGTTTATTATAAAACAATGTGTTTTCACATAGAAAATTTGGGGGAAATTATGTGATTCTACAACTAGGGTATAATGTCTCTTCACATCCGGCCCTTTTTGTCTTTATGTTTTGCAAGAATATACATGGGAAAAACAATTATCTATATTTACCCACTTTTCATCATGCTATTTATGAGGTTCTGTGTTCTCTTTTTGCTACTGCTGTGAACACTTTGAACCATTACCTATACCTAGAAAAATATTTTTAAAGGATTCATATTATTCAACACTGGTAGAATTTACTATTACCCTCTTATTTTTAATATAATGTACTTTTAGAATAATGTCTGATTAAATATTTTTATTTGAAAGCAATGCCAAGTTCATTTAAAATGCATTTTTTTTTCATTTAAATTTGCAGAACTGGGTTCATAGGTCCCAAAGGTCAACGACTTTTCCTTCTTCTCAGAGGGGTCTTTGGTTCCAGTGCCATGATCCTTATGTACTATGCTTTCCAGACGACGTCCCTCGCAGATGCCACAGTTATTGCATTTAGCTGTCCAGTGTTTACATCANTATTTGCTTGGATATTTCTCAAGGAAAAGTATAGCCTTTGGGATGCTTTCTTCACATTGTTCGCGTTCGTTGGAGTGATCCTTATCGTGAGACCGCCATTTTTGTTTGGCTCCGACACTTCAGGGATGAAAGAAAGCTATTCAGAGCACATTAAGGGAACATTTGCTGCAATTGGACATGCTGTGCTAGCTGCAATGACTCTGGTTATCCTAAGAAAAATGGGAAAATCTGTGGACTACTTTCTGAGCATTTGGTATTATGTCATACTTGGCCTTCCTGAATGCATCATCGTCCTCTTTGTCATAGGAGAATGGAGTCTTCCTTATTGTGGGCTGGATAGNCTGTTTCTCATACTCATTGGACTCTTAGGTTTGGGGGGTCAGATATTTATCACTAAAGCAGTTCAAATAGAAAAAGCGGGGCTCGTAGCAATAATGAAGACAATGGATATAGTATTTGCTTTTATCTTTCAGATTGCTTTCTTTGATAATATGCCGACCTGGTGGACGGTGGGTGGGGCTCTCTGTGTAGTAGCCAGTACTACTGGAGCAACCATTCGTAGATGGGTCCAGAGTTCCAAATGAAATGTCACTGTTGAAATCTATATTTTTTTTCAAGTATTCCATCACCCAGCTCAGACATCTTACACACCCACACACATACCTGGAAAATCTGCATTATTCATTGGTTATATTTAATAAATTTCATAAATAAAGTACCATTTTTGAATATGGTATCTTTTTAATTAAGAGTAGCTAGTCTAGCCTAGCAGTTTTTGTATAGCTTTTATTTTTGCTTTAGCTTGTTGGGGTTGGGGTGTCATTGAGAAGATAGCNCATTTGAGGAATTTCAGAAATTTTTATGAGTACAATTTTTAAAACTTTATTTTTGACATAGGATGTAGATGGGAAATACTCTGTTTTAGCAGTATAGCTAAGAAGCTTAGTGTTGACAATGCTGCTATAATTAGTACTGTGTTAATCCTTCGTTTGCAATATAATTCCATTTAGGATGCCAAAGCTGAAACTTGGTACAGGTGCCTACTTACTGATAGGAATATAAATGAACCAGCCTTATTTTCAAGGATCTCCTAGATGATCATTACACTTTTAACTCTTATTTGTGCCTTTTTGTTTTGATGCTGGAATTTTTATATGTACCCTCTGAACAGAGCCCTTAGCTTGCCATGTGTGGTTAGCAGTTCTCTCATTCAGTATATTAGTAACTCTGGCTATCATTCTGAATTTTTAATTGTCTCCTGTTTTATTGAGATTGCACTGTTTTTTTTTAACATTCCAAGATTTCCAATCTTAAAATCATGAGAGAAATCTTGGTGTGACTAGCGTGCACATTCCCATCCTGAGGTGTTTACACTTGAGATGTGATGATTTTTCTACAAAATCTCTTTGAATTCATAGTGTGATGCCAAATACAGTTTTCTCAGGATTGTTCTAGGTTGGGCCATATCAAATTGCCCAGATCGTACCATTTTCATTGACAAAAACCATAGCTCTAGAAGGTAGCCCCTTTAAAGTACAGATCTGTTATTAAAGTTACTCTTACAGTCTTCTTCCATTTTGGAACAATACATTATAATGCTTATGATAGATATATGAAAAATATAAAGACCTATTAATCCACAATTGATTGACTGTCACTGTTTCTTGCATATATAAAACAAATCACAAATAAATGCTAGTCTTTAACACTAGTGTGAACTCAGACAGTAGATTTCTAAAAGTGGAACATCAGCAGGCCCCTACTCTCCTGTGAAAGAGGAATGCTTGGGAGCTTGGTCAGAGTGTTGGGAGTACATGACCATGAGTCTGTCACTTAGGATACCTTTATGGTAAGGCCATAGTGGCTGCCACGTCTTACTCTGCCAGACACCTCTATTGTTAGCTTAAGCTGCAGAGTTGGGGGGCTGTCTGTTCTTTCCCAGTCTCCCTACAGTTCTTCCAAAGGCAGGAACAGGGTTCCTGGGACTTAGATTCTGTTGAGGATCTTCTCCAGTAGTTCCAAAGAGGAACTTTAAATACTTTTTAAAAATACTTTCCACTTGACATCCTAAATGATATTTATTTAGCTGAGTCATCTAAATCACACTTGACCTGACTCATACTCTTGGAACTTAGATTTGCAACAGTATCGTTGTATCAGCATCTCAGAAAATAGTCAACAGCCTTTCAGAGCTCAGAGCTATCTTAGAGATCGTCCTGTGGGAGCCATGTTCCATAAACAGGGATGACAATATGGAGACCTGCAGCAGCTGAGTTTCCATGGCAGCCTCTTCTCAGTTGACACTCCTGGAGCCACCAACTAACTTACACAATAGAAGAGTCTCTGGTACTGTGGAAGATAAAACCATTTGGAAACATGTTTTATTTCGGCTGTATCTTAAGTACTTGAATGTCACAATACGTGGCTGACATTAGAGATAATGTTTCTTATCCCAACCTTTACAGGGTATGATTTTTAAACAATGTTCAAGTGGTATTCAAGTCTATGTATTGTAACAATTATGGGAGGGTATGTATTTTCCAAAGATTGTAGTTTCTATATCTTGCAAAGGAAAATATTTTTCCTAACTTGTTTTTATTTTGTAAGTAATAAAATTATAAAAGAAAGTGATATGCTGGTTTTTATGACTATAGAAAAATGTCTCAACTCATTTCTCAACTGGGTGCTTCAAATTTTATTTTCTATAGGAGACTGGCTTCTAGCCGTTTAGCTAGGCTAGAATCTTAAAATTTCTAACTATATCTGTTCCTTATACACAGTAAATACAACAGCTCCAAAATAAAGAGTAATCCGGCCCACCAAATCAATTAAGCAGAACTCACATGGGCTCACAGAGACTGAAGCTGCAAGCATAGGACACATGGGTCTGCACCAGGTCCTCAGCATGTATGTTGTGGCTGTTAGTTTGCTGTTTTTGAGGGACTCCTGACAGTTGGGAGTGGCTGTATCTCTGACTCTTGCCTGCTCTTGGGACTCTTTTCCTCCTATTGGGTTGCCTTGTCCAGACTGGATATGAGGACCTTTGCCTTGTCTTATTGTGTCTTGTTTTATTTGACTGTTGTCTCTTGGAGGCCTGCTCTTTTCTGAAGAAGAAATGGAGGGGCAGTGGATCTTGGAGAGAAGGGAAATGGGGAGGTAACTGGAAGGAGTGGAGGGAGGGGAAACTGTAGTTGGGATGTATTATATGAGAAAAGAATATTTTCAATTAAAAAAGACTTAAAAAAGAGATAGTAGTTGGTTCAGAGACCTTCATTTTCCTAGACCCCCAGACCTTAGCAGCTTGGAGCTTTGTTGTCTTTAGATAGTCTGCTAAGTCCTGTGGTGTCCTTGCTGTCCTAGGAATTCATTCTACCCTCACCATGTCCACTGCTGCTGACCTAGTCATTACACCTGGTTTTGTACAACTGTATTTCTAACCAAGCTACCTACTTAAGACTTTGACCTTGACCCAGGTGTCAAGGCAGGACAGTCTTCCCCAAACCCTGCTGTTGTCACTACAGTTCTCAGGAAGCCACGGTGGTGGCTGGTAGTTGACACTCTCATGTTCATCTGGCCCCACTCCCTCTTCACCCTGCTTTTCCACATCCCAGCACAACATACTTGAGTCAGCCTTTCCATCAACTCACATTTGTGAGAAGAATCTTCCTCTTTTCCCTGCTTTTCTTATAGTCTTTTACTTGTCCTCAGAGGTCCTTTAGCCTCAGTGGCTGAGCTGAGACTTCTGATTCTTCCAGTGTCTCACCCTCATTAATCGCTTTGGAGAAGGGGGCAAAGTACTGGGTTAGGCATCTGAGGCTAGGTGGAGTTTTGCTACTTTCCAGTGAGACAAACAATGTACCTGGGCTATTTTCATTTGGTAAATAGAATAGTTTTGTTTAAATCCTTCTAACTGGTGAGTGGCATAGACTGTAGGCCAAAACAGAAACACAAAAGGGTTAAGTGTTGAGCTGTAGTTAAAACTATTTACTCTCTTAAAAATGATGCCTCCTCTGGGCCCTTCCTCATGAGGAGCCTTGCAAGGAACTGCAGGTACAAATGTCTCAATGCAAACTTCAGTCAGCCCCTCCTGTAAGCACAGACTTGAGTGTGTGGGCACCTTTTCTGTTCAGGCTGAGCTGCCCACAGAGGGCTGCCGAGAGTCACCGCTTCTCTTATCTTGTGCATAGGAGTGACCGTTTTCTCCGTTGGCTTTAGTGCTTGTCCCCATTGAGAATGATGTTTGACTCTGATTTGGGGAATAGGCCAACCCTCCATGTGCTTCCTTTGTACTAAGCATGACTCTTCTAGCTTCTTTGTTTATCCACTAGACATGACAAGTCTTAACAGTGGCAAGAGAGCTAATTTTCCCTGAGACTACCCTGTCCTCTCTAGTAATGTGCAAGTTCACAGTCACTGGTTGGCATTAGAACTGGTTTATTATGGTATCATTTGGACATGTGATGCCTGCACTCTACCCCCAAGCATGATTTTTTTTGATCCTTTTGGTGTTCTATATCAAATCTAATATAGCCACCATATTTACCTAGAATTCTACAGGATGCCTTACTAGTGACTCCTTGTGATACCCAAAGAAACACTCACCTGGGCTATAGCCTGTTTGAAACTGGACTTGGAAAACTTCACAGAGAGCCCATGATACGTGGTACTACCTTTTATCTAGGTATTGAGAGCAAGGGTTATAACGTGAGGGTAAAGAGCAATTAATTACATTTGATATCAAGGCTGGACAGGTAACATGGCAGCCTGGGCGGCAAGAGCAGATGTGCTGAGTCATAACCTTTCATGACTCGTAACCATTCAGAGTCCCAACATGTAGCCATAAATCACAGGAACTAGCCCATATTTGTGATGACTTGCCAGGGTGGGGTCAAAAAAATATAGATTCACATTTGAGAAAAGGTAAACATGGGTGGGAGAAAAATGTGTTGAGGTGATCAGTACAGAATCAAAGAACTAAGCCAAGGTCAGGTGCAGCAGCTGGAGACTGAACTCAGGGCCAGAGAGAACACGTGAGCTGAGAGGCCTGTTTCTGGTGCTCTCAGTCCCCAGCTGTTCTCACAGGTGATTAAGCAGTCAAAGTCCAAGCGGTATGTGCCAAAACATATCAGAGGGATGGAAACTGAGGATCTAATTATTTGGGATTCTTTATGATTACACCAGGTGTTATCATGTTAATATTAGAATCAAATTCAAAGCATGAAGTCTTATTCAGACTTCCATTTCTAATTTGGTCTAACCATTTCTCTCATGTGATGCTCCCCCTGGGAACCCAGTTGCACTGCTGTGAGGAAGCCAGGGCCACATACAGAGACCCACATGAAGAGGAGTCTCCACCCCTCAGGCCCTTCTGCACCCCAGCTGACAGCTCACACTGGCTTGCCAGACAGTGTGCACGTTGGGAATGGATCCTCCAGCCCTCAGGTAGGCTACCCCAACTAATGCCATGTACAAAACACACAAACCTAACCCTCTGCTGGGTTCTCAAATTGCACATTTATGAGAATAAACAAATTATTGTTGTTTTAAATTACTAAATAAAGATATGGAAAACATGTTTGAGTCTGTATGTGCCCAGTTATGCCTGATCACAGTTATGTATAGCAAAACACTTCAATATAAAAGACAAAATCATGAAAGAGGACAAGTAAACAGATTAAGTTGTCAAAAGTTAAATATATAGGGATAAGAATAAATAAAGTTATCTAAACCAAGTCTTCTCTAATGCCCAAACTATTTTAATAATGACATCGAGAATGTTGGTCTGTCTCACTCTTTCATTGATATATAGTAGTGTCTTCTAGAGGTTACAAGATAAAAAAAAAAAGCAGATAGAAGAAGCTAGCTCTCATCTGTTAAGCTAAATTTGTAGCATGTGCATTTATGTAAAGTGGTATCACTTTCATTTTGGGGGAAATATTTTTTTATTTATTTGACCATTTCATACATGTAAATGGTGTATTTTGATTATGTTCACCCTCATCACCCTCTCCTCCCCTTCCCACTCCTTCTTAATGGAAAATACTTAATAAAAAATTGCTATTGAATGAAACAAGAGTTTGCTTGTGTGTTTGTAGTCCTGTGGAGTCATCCTAGGATCTTGTGCATGATATGCAGGAGCTCTACCACTGAGCCGGATCCCCAGCTCTGTGGTAGAGTTATTTTTTAATATTAGTTTTGCTTTTAAATATGGTAATTATGTACATACATACATAGAAGCTCTTTGACCTCTTGAATATTTTTTAAAAAGTTACTCCATTTTATTTTATTTATTACCATTATATTATACAGACAATAGATTTTATATTTATATTTATATTTATATTCTATTCTATTATAATCTATTGCTGGTCCAGACAATAGATTTTATATTTATATTTATATTTATATTTATATAAAAATGTTATATTTTACAGACAATAGATTTGCTGCAGCATGATCTGACCAATTATATTTGAGAGTAAAGGGGCATGAGGACAAGATGTGTGAGAACAGTACATTTAACAGACATAGTAGAGGGCTGAGGGGCTAGCTCGGGGATAGAGTACTTGCCTAACATGTAAGGCCCTCAGTCTGATCTTCAGCATTCAAAACAGGGATTATCAAGTTTGAACTCTTGAAAAAGTATGGAACACAGAAATAACTGCCTAAACTGGACACATCTTCACTGATGTTCCCTTAGAATGGTGAATTTGAACGAGTCTAAATCTATCCAAGTGTTCCAGTGATCCATCTGAAGAGAGAGAGTGGGGCGGGCAGCAAAAAGGCCATCTGGCAGTGGCCACTGGGTCACATAGAAGCATCTTCAGAGGCTCCATAGTTTGTGCCTTGGGTCTTTCAATTGTGCAGTTTAGACACTAAGGACACTTGGCCACTTTGCAGCCTGTGTGCATAGGTACAACTGTGAAGCTATTTGGTAGCGTGCTTTTTTTTTCTCAATGGGTGAAATTTTTTTAATGTGAATAACTAATTCAGGGTACTTAGCTTTTATTACCCAAATCTTTGCTACTATAGGAAGATGTGTCTTGTTGTCCTCTGTCTCAAGGAACCCTTGACCTCATTTGGGGGGACATGGTTCAGTGATTAAGTAATCAAATCTTTATGCAATTGAACAGCACAATTATAAAACAAATACCTCTGTGTTTGTGTTTTGTATCATGTTATTAAGTAACCATATGATTATAATTTGACTTCTCATATACTGTAAGTGCAGAAGACAATGAAATAATCCAAAGATTGAATACCTGGTTCTCTTAACTGTTAGGGTTTTTATTGAATATTAATAAAAATTTATGTTTGCCCATTATTATATTCTCTGTATTTGGTTTTTGTGACTCTTCCTAGGGAGATAGAATCTTACACCCCTTTTTGCTGAGTGATAGTCTTACATTAATCAGATAAATTATGCTGGCTGCTGCAACAATGACCCCTCAAATCTCAGTGGTTTAACAGACTTGTGTTTCTTCTTTTTTTTTATAATTTAATTTTTTATTAAAACATTTGATGTACAATTGCAGGAGAGATAATATACAGATAGTTTGAACATAAATATAGGTACAAATTTTTATCCTAATAGTGAAATGTTTCACTAAAGTTTACCCAGTGACTGGGCAAAACCCAAACTTATTTTATGCTACAGTCATCCTAGGGTCCTTCCTGCTAGGTATCCTCCCTGGATCTGTGGGTTGCAGAGTGATTGTCCTTTGGTTTATATCTAGTATCCACCTATTAGTGAGTACATACCATATTTGTCCTTCTGAGTCTNGGTTACCTCACTCAGGATGATATTTTCTAGTTCCATCCNTTTGCCTGCAAATATCATATGGTCATTGTTTTTCTCTGCTGAGTAGTACTCCATTGTGTATATGTACCACATTTTCTTAATCCATTCTTCAGTTGATGGGCATCTAGGTTGTTTCCAGGTTCTGGCTATTACAAATAATGCTGCTATGTACATAGTTGAGCATGTATCTTTGCGGTATGAATGAGCATTCCTTGGGTATATACCCAAGAGTGGTATCACTGGCAGACTTGTGTTTCTTACATCCACCAGTCTGTTATAAGATGCTATCTTTTATGAAAGCCCCCCCCCCTGGTTTCTGTATTTGAGTCCTTGGGTGCCATCTGGTGGTGCTGTTTGGGAGGTTGCAGCTCCTTTGGGGTGAGGGGCGTGCCTGGGAGGGGTGAGTTCCTGCATGCTGGCCTCTGGGTATTATATCTTGGCCCCAGTTCTGGCTTGAACTCTCTGCTTTTTGATCCACCAAGATGTAAACAAATGTTCTGCAAGCCCACACCACCATTGACTGTGCTGGTCCAGCCACTGCACCTCCCCCTGTTGTGATGGATTGGACCCTCTAAACTCTGAGACAAACTGAACTCCTCCTTTACTTTGTACTCCACCACATACTTTGTTGCTGTGGTGGGGAAAGTAGCCAATACAGGAGAGCTGTTGTAGCTCTTCTTCATCGCTGGTCCAGGACTCCATCCTCTTCCTAGCTGCTGGTCCAGACATCTTAGCATGTAGTATGTAGTTTGCAAGCTTGTCAACATCTTATGTGCGCAGAGGCTTGGATGTGGACAAGCATCATCACCCACGTTTTAACCTTACTGAGAAAGAAGGCAGGAAACAAAGTTTTCCTTTATGCTGAGGAGCAAGGAAAGGAATTTGGGGAACATAATGGTTTTGCCACATACCCCCTCCCGGGGAAATGGCCCAAATTCCAAGAAACCTAAAAAGCCAGTGAGGATCCTGACTGACTTGACTTCACCAGTCAGGTGTGTCTCTCTTGTCAATCTGTGTCTTGAACAGAGTCACCAAGGCAGATGTGCCACAGAGTGGTCCAGGGGTGGTGCCCAGGGACCTGGCTTTCAGTGCTGGCTCTGGAGCTTCTTGGCTACACTAGTTACTGTCAATCCTCATCAGTCCTCATGCCCAGTCATCTAGCTGTCCTGTCAAGTCTGTGAGATCCCTGCTCCCCTTCCCACGGACTCCCTATTCAGTTAGAATCCATTTCTAGTGCTTGCATTCAGAATACCTTAACAGTACCCAATGGTTGCCGCTTACATGCGGATCAACCACATTTCTGTTCCCTTCAGTGATTTGGCCCTGAGCTGTGATAATCTTCTTGTGAAGAATCCTTTCCACCAGGTCTGGGCATTTCCAGGCAATGTTCCCCAGATGACATCTCTATTGCATTACCTGCTGTAGTTAACCTTCCAAGTCCCTGCAAGCAGCAATACAAAGCAAGCATTTAAGGGTCAATAAATAGTAAAGACGGGGCATCTTTGTGAGCCAAGTCTGGGCAATGGAATCATATCCAGGAGAGATTGATAAAGAAAGATCCCACTCAACAACTTGTCAACCTGTCTCACAGACAAAAATCAGGATCCTACAATGGTGCTGTTCAGTAGAATGAAAATTTGAATTTTCTGGAAGCCGTATTAAATAATGTATCAAAAAACAGATGAAATTAATTTTAACAATATTTGACCCAGATCCAATATATCTAAAATATTACCCATCTCAATATATAATCAAAATAAAACTTAACTAGTGAGATGTTGTATATCCTGTTAGTTATTCAAAAGTTGAGAGTCTATTTCATGATGGTTGCATGTCTCAGTCACGATCAGTCACATTTCCAGTGTTCAGTGTCCACAGGCAGTAGTTACCATGTCAGACAGCGCAGATCTACAAATGTACAGAGGAAAAGAGGGTGCTGCAGGCACGGTCTCATGAGCTTGCCATGGGCAGCACATGCCAAAGCTTGAACATTCTCTATTGTGGCCCTCTGGAAAGCCTTTGGAAATGATTATTTCCCCCATATTGCAAATGAGAAAAATGAAGCTTAAAGAGTTCCTGACATCTGTGCAAAGTCACACAGCCAGCAGAGGACAGAACAGAGTGTGCATGGGTCTGTTTGTCACACAACACCTTCTAATTATTCTCACTCAGAGATACAAGCCTATGAATTGCCTTGGACTTCTCCCAGGAGACTGCAGGTCAGAAGTATTGGGAGCACAGCATGAAGGTCCTTGCACCCACAGATCTCCAGAGAAACCAGGAAGGTTAAGATGCAGGATTGTCTTTCCAATGAGAAAAATGTAAAACCTGTTATTCCAAGCAGAAAGCTGGGGATTGGAAGTGATTAACAGTTAGTGATCAGCACACGTCTTTAATCCCAGCACTAGGGAGGTAGAGGCAGGCGATCTCTGTCAGTTTGAGGCCAGCCTGGCTACAAAGAAGTTCCAGAACAGCCAGGGCTGTCACACAGAAAAATCCTGTCTTGAAAAACAAACAATAACAACAACAACAAAAATCACCTAGTGATCTGTTGGGCTAAGCCACATCAAGCTCCTATAACTAGGATGGGGGTGTAGAGTGGGGGGTGGGGATGGGAAGGATTGGGGGCACTTGGGGTGGTGGCTAGTAGTCTACATGACCCTTACAGCAGGGGTCTCCCCAATCTCCCACAACCAGAATCAGAGATACCTAATAGTCTAAATGACCCTTTACACGATCTATATAGCCAGGAGCTTCCCCAAGCTCCCACAACCAGGATCAGAGGTGGCTAATAACCCAAATGACCTCTACACTATTTGTATGACTGAAAGCAGGCCAGACCCTTCCTTAGGCCCTTAAGCTAATATAGGTAGCCTATCTCTAGAACCCATCTTCTTGGAAGAAATGATATGTACCCTGAGTCGAGTTTCAATGTAATTATGCTTTCTTGTGCACCAGGGATTGTATTATACCAGGAAACTTAATTTGTTGGGAATAAACCGCCTGGCATCAGACTCTCCGGAAGGTTTGATCCAGGTTGACGAAGTCACTGTGAGCCAAGTTTTCATTCTCACCTCTTTTCAGTTTCCCTGCCTGGCACCTGCAGAGACCCCCCCTCACAGAAGGATGGCACACCTCCCGGTAAGCATGCAGCCAAGCCAGCCATCCCCTGTGAAGGCAAGAGACAGTTAACACACAAGTCAGAGGGGTCGAGATGGGTGCTGATGAGTTCCCCAGACAAAACCCTCCCAAGAAACAGTGCTGAGAGAGAAGAGAAAGGCATTTGAACATTAACAGAGCAGAGTTGGTGATATAAAAAAATCATAACCTTGGCAAATGAGCAGTGTCAATAAAGAAGTGACTGCAGGTGAACAACCCGTGGGGTCGCCCTTGTGATGAGGTGCCAGTAGCCTGGAGCTAGGGCGGGACAGGCAGCCCGGTCAACAAAGCCTGGTAGAGGCAGAGCCAAATGAGCCAATGTCACCGTGGAGGAGGTTGGGATGTACAGCCATCCTAAATGTGAGTCTGGGACACAGCTAGGGAGCGGTGGTCTATGCAGGCTGCCAAGAAGGCTGTGCTCAGCTGGAACAAGCTCAGAATCTAGACTGGAGTCCATACAGACAGCGTTCAATGAAAAGAAAACAGCCTGGCAAGTTCATTCAGTGTTTCTACTGTGTCTTTTCTCTATTATTTGTGACATAGTAGTGGTAGTAGGTAGTCATTGTTTGGGTGACTTGTCTCTTCCCTTGTTCCCTTAGCAAATATAAGTTAACATGGGACCAGTGAGATGGCTCAATGGGTAAAGGCACTTTTCTGACAAGCCTGACAACCTGAATTTGATCCCCAGGAAGATAGAAGGACAGACTTGATACTCACAAATTGACCTCTGACCTCCACACAAGTGCCATGACAAATGCTCTAACTGACACACACACACACACACACACACACACACAAAGATATAATAAAATGTTAACATATAACAACTTCATGTGAGCTCTCCAATGTTACAGTTTTTAGTATTAATGGCATTTAAAACCTTCAAACCACTGAGAAAGGCCCACCTTTTTTCATATTTCTTTCTGTTAATAATCCTAAGACATACACAAATATACACATCACACACGCACACACTGAAAGTGACTCCTAAAGTAAGACCCTATATGACAACAACTTGTTAACTTACTTCACAGACAAAACTCTGGATCCTACAATAGTGCTGCCCAGAAGAAATATAATGCACACTGTGTATGGAATTTTGAATTTTTTAGGAAGCTATATTAAATAATATATAAAGAAATAGATGAAACTGTCAAAAAGACTTTAAATATATGTACATACATCATATAACATCTCAAATACAAATACACATATCTCCTCAAATATACATACATATATATATGTACTTACATACGTACATATTTTGAAACAGGGGCCAGGCTGGCTTTGAATTCACTATATAGCAAAGATGGCCTTGAAATTTGGATCCTTCTGCCTCTACCTCGTAAGTGCTAGGATTATAGGCATGTTCTACCACAGATCATTATTCAGTAGTGGGGACTGAACCTAAGGCTCTTGACATGCTAGGCAGGGTCTCTATCAACTGAGTTACATCCCTAGCTCACCATACATCATTGATAAGCTCAAATTTCTTCCTGTACATCATTGGTAAACTCAAATTTCTTCTTGGTATAGAAAAANCAATTTGGGATTAGAATGGTGAGGCCAGGAATGCTAGGGAAATAACCAAGCTGGCCAGCCAAGAGGCAGGATGAACTCTGGTGGCTAGGTCGTGTTGGCAGACCAGCTCTCTCCCCCAGAAGCCCTTGGGGGACGTAGGCAAAACACTGTTGTCCTCAAATATTCTTGCTTCTAGTGCAGCAAATTGTAATAGACAAAATAGTAAGTAAGGATTGTTTCTAGCAAGCAGATTCCATCTAGTTCTGGATGAAGACCACCCCAGACACTCCAAGACTGACTTAAGTATGAGATAGCCAAGAAAGGCTAGAACTGCATGTAATAGCTGTGAGAAGAGCTACTCCATGCCATAGTAAAACTACAGGCTAGTCCTGTAAACGTGATAACGAAAGGAGCATGGTCTAATCATTGGCTCACAAACCCTGCCAGGCTCTAAGAACAGCAGCCCCTTCAAGGTCCTAACAGTAATCTACAAGGCTAACAGACAGTCAAGCTAGCCAGGCAAGAGAAGAAAAAAGCCTTCAAAGCCTGACCGCTCCCCTAAGTGACGGAGCACTGTGTAAACAGTGCGTGATCATCTCCCCGTTAGGCCCTGGACACGTGCACATTGTATGTGGGTCCTCCCTTGCCCCAACGTGGGAGACGGCCAGAGATGGAAATCCCAATGAACATGACCTCAGACTTGGTTCAGTGTCCGTCACAAGTCCTATAAAAAGTCCCTGAACAAACAGCCCAGTGGGTTTTTCCCTCTCCCAGGAGTCTCATCTGGAGCTTTGCCAGCTTGAAGAGCTCTGCTTTTCACAATAGGTCTTTATAGTCTTCCTTGTTCAATCTTCCTCTCTCTAGAATAAGAACTTTTAAAATATTTTTTATTAATTACATTTGTTCATTGACAATATCATAAATGTATGTAACCCATTCTGATTATTCTCATCCCCATCCTCTCTTGGCTCTCTCTCCCACCCCTGTCAATCCCTGCCCCCTTTAAGTCCCTTTCCCTGTGCATGTCTTTTTGTCCTGTGACCTGTTGCTGTTGCTCAGGGTCTTCTCTGTGGCTATGGGTTTAGAACTATCCCATGGAGCCTGGTGGGTTCACCTGTGGCCACACAGCTGGAGACAATGACTCTCCTCTCCCACATCAGGCCTGTGAGCTCTACCCCATCCGTGACTGACTGTTGGCAGGGTCCATTCTTGTGAAAGCCAGGGCTAGACACTACAGCTGCTGTGAGTTCATGATTGCAATAGCTGTGTCCTGCCTAGAAGATGGCATTTTGTGGCCTTCTCCTTGTCTTCTGATTCTTACATCCTTCTTGTTCTGTCTCCTACAGTCTCCCTGAGCCTTAGAAGGGGGTGGCATAAATGTGCTGTTTAGGGCTGAACACTCAACTCTCCCCCACTCTCAGCACCCTGAGTAGCCATGAGTCTCTGTTTTCACTACTGTGTGCTGCAGATCAAAGTTTCTCTGGTTAAGGCTGAGAGGAGCCTTCATCTGTTGGGTATGAACTTAATTATTTAGAATTTTTTTAGTTTGACATCATGTCAATTTTGCTAAACAGCAATAGTAAGTTTCCCCCAAGGACTATGATTCCCCAAGCCATGGGTTTTTTCTTCTGTTTTAAAATCAGACATTTCTTTTGTCTTCTTATGTCTGTAGTTCTATTGTCTATGACTTTCATTCTTCCATTGAGTTCACAAGACAAGGACCCGGAGCCGGCCAAGTCTCACTCACAGATCGTATCCTTTTTCTGCTGAACTATATCAGGTGCTGATGAGGAGGGGAGAGTCACTGTCTTCCCAGTCAAGGACTCACCCCTTTCCTGATTTCGTTCTGAAATCAAACCAATCTTGCCTTAANCCCACCCCGACCCTCTCCAGGCACACCTCAGTACTTCATCGGTTAACCGTCTTTCCTCAGCCTACCAACTGTTCTTTCCTCCAGTTTCTCACACTGGCAATTTAATATTAAACAACTGAGCAATAGCTTTTCCACCCAGGGGAAGATGAATTAAAACATGTTATTGGACTTTAATGCCCCCTCCCCCACCCCGGATAGAATCTCTAGTAAAACAATATTGCTTTCTTTCTTTCTATTTAACCCTTGGAAGGCCAGAGTATTTCAGCTTCACAACACCCACAAGGGCTTTAGTGGCGACCTTGGTGTCTTAGCCAAGGTTATGTGGATGTGGAGGAGACAAAGCTGTGTTCCAAAACTGGCTTTCAAATAAATTTTGCTTCTCTTTTAATTTTTTTTTTTACTTTGACAAAAATTCAGATTTACAGAAACATTGTAAGAATTGTACAAAGAATTCCCTTTGACCCAGATTTCCCGAGTTAATAATGAGAGTTGAAAACATGGTGCTATGTTCGCCCAATACAAAACAGGATGGGCTGGAAGTTCGTGTAGAAACTCATTTGCAGTTTAGCCTAAAGTTCACAGGACAGGGGACTGAATTCAAGCAGAGTTTCTATGTTGAAGCCCTGAGTTCCCAGTCTTTGCTTTTATGCATTTGACTGGAAGGCTGAGACCCACCCACATGCTGGGACTATTCATCGGTTCATAACACTGCTGTGTTATTCACAGCTCACAACCATTTGATTCCATATAAGTTACCTTAATGCCTCGCTGAGGTTCTGTGTGCAGAACTCACCCTTGGTCCCTTCAAAGTGCTGCCTGGCAGCTCCCCCTAGCTATATTTTTCTTCAAAGATAATATTATTTCAAACAGAAAAAAGATTTAAGGTTCAGAAATCATTAACAGGAAAGTGATTTTAGTGAAATGGTTTGGTGCATTTTATTAGCAAAGAGTATTTGGGTATTTGTCTGAGTGTGTGTGTGTGTGTGTGTGTGTGTGTGTGTGTGTCCGTCCAAATAACAGACTAGATGCTGGAAATTCCCTTAGTGAACAGCTTGATCATACCAGTAGATGTCGCTACAGTCTAACATTATTTTAGAAAATCAAAGGGAAAAATCAGACTGATGAGCAGCTCCTTACAGTTTGAAGGCTACAGTCAGAGGGGCTAGTAGCTCTTCTCTATCTAGACAACATGTTTTTTTCCCTTTAAGAAAAACACAGTCAGGCGGTGGTAGCACACACCTTTAATACCATGGGAGGGAGAAGCAGG
>LZPO01044490.1:155023-169366 GCA_001675575.1 Neotoma lepida | reverse complement strand
AGAAGGAGAGGTTATGGGTACCAGAGACGGACAAGAATTCTAAAATCAGAGTGAAGGAACCAAGAAACAACCCCCAGACATACCTACCTGTAAATCACACACGCACGCACGCACGCACACACACACACACACACACACACGCATACACAAAGAGAAAGATGAGTTGCAAGCTTTCTCATGGGGCTGAAACAATGAACAACTGTGGCAGTGTCTGTGACAGTCACGTTGGGTGCTTAAGTGACACGTTCTCTGCTGAGCGGTTTCTCTTCTTTAATCCTCCCAAGAGCTCTAAACGAGACAGGAGTTTTTATTGTTCTGTTTAGAGGGAAGTGATCTGAATCAGTGTGAAGGGTTGAATAACTTATCCAAGGCCATTCAGTTAATGATGGTAATAAATAGCTTCACTCTGCGTTAGCTCATTTGCTAGGGCAGCAGGGTAAGTCCTGGCTGTCTGAGGAATAAACCCTGGAATCCATATCCTCAGCTGATTTTCCCTAAACACTTATCTAAAAGCCATCTTAGTGAACCCTTCCTATCAGCAAGGCATTCTTTAGGAGAGTCCAGGAAGTTGGCTAACTTAAAAGAACTTAGAACTATCCTACCAAACATAATTGGAAAAAAATATCAACGTAATGATGCCTAACAATATTCTACTATACTCAGAGATTGATGACTACCCCAATTATCATCAGAGAGTTTTCATCCGGTAATTGATGGAAACAGATGCAGAGACCCACAGCCAGGCATTGGGCCAAGCTCAGAGAATCCTGCTGAAGAACAGAAGGATTCTAAGAGCTAGAGGATCCAGGCCTTCACAAGGGAACCTATAGAAACAACTAACCTGGGCTCATAGGAGCTCACAGAGTCTCGACCAACAGCCAGGGAGCCTGCATGGGATTGACCTAGGCCCTCTACATATGAGTGACAATTGTGTAGCTTGATCTACTTGTGGGACTCCTAACAGTAGGAGCCAGGGCTGTCCCTAATGCTCTGGCTGGGTCTTGGGAACCTAGTCTTCACACTGGTTTGCCTTGCCCAGCTTTAATACAAGGGGAGGAGCTTAGTCCTACCTCAACTTGATATGCCATACTTTATTGATACCCATGGGAAGCCTGCCCCTTTCTGAATAGAAACAGAGGAGGAGTGGATGGGTTGGTGTCTATGGGGCGGGGAATGAGAAGAGAGGAGGGAGGGGAAACTTTGACTGGGATGTAAAATAAATGAGTAACTTTAATTAATTAAAAAAGGGTTTTAAAAAAAAGCTTAGAGCTAACGGCAGAAGGCAGCATTTGGAGATAAAGATGAACCTAAATAAAGGTCACCTAGCATCTTTCTGTGTCTTCTATACAATTTAAAAGTGTTTGAGAGGGGCTGGGAAGATCAATTAGTCTGTACAGTGCTTGCTTGTCACACACGAATGAGGATCTGGTCCCCAGAGCCCATGCAAAAATCTGGGCATGGAGGCTTGCTGCTGTAATCCCAGCACCTAGGAAGCAGACACAGGAGGATGCCTGGGATTCACTAGCCACAGTTGAGCCTAATGGACAGTGGACAGTGTCTGAGGAGAATGATACTTGAGGTCATACTCTGGCCTCCACATGTGTGTAAAGTTTACATTGTAAACACACACCTGTACCTACACACGCACACACACACACACACACACACACACACACACGCACACATGCACACATGCACACACACACAGTTTGGGGACAGCTGAAAAGATTGGGACTAAAGAGGGAGGGGGTGTGAGCTCTCTTGGAAGGCTTCCTGGCGCTCAGTTCAGTGACCTGGTCTGGAGCTTTCCCCATCTTTCCCTGGGAGGCAACAGCATTGCTTCATTTTGCATCAATGAGTCTGTTTTCCCCATAGAACTCCTTAATAAATTGATATATATAGACCATTGGGGTTCTCATTACACTGCTGTGAGGAAAATTCTAGGTGGCATGATATTTCTGGAGGGAGAAGAGACTTGAGAGTTAATGAATCTTATTTTCTCAGATTTTCCAACATAAAGTTCACCTCTAGCTGATGCTCAAGCTTGAAGATTCAGCACAAAATTTACTCTTGTTTCTTGAAACACTATCAGCACCCTTCCTTTTTTTTAAAAAAAAAATATATATATATATATCAAAAAATAGATGATTGTTTCACACTATCTAAAGAGGAGGCTGAAGTGCAGCCTTGGCTTGGAGTATTAATGAGTTATGCAACTTGGTTTCTCCTACAGTCACTCTGCTTCTGGAACAAGGAAACAACCACGAGAGTTGAAACCCCAAGGCAAACCGGTGGGCTGCCTGTGTTAGCATCTCCAAGGCCTGTGGGTTACAACAGTCAAGACAATGGCACGTCTCTGGGTTCTTCCTAAATGTGCAGGTATTTTCTGGCTCCACCAGGGTGCTTTAGTTTCTGCCTTCACACCACTTGATACATTTTGTTAAATCGTCTCATGGTACTTTGTGTTTAGAAATGCTATTTGGGAATTTCATCTCGTCCCTGGGGAGCAAGTTAAGTCTGGTTGGGTGTTAATTACTAATGGAATTTCCTAAGAACCTTCCCCACACACTTCACCCAGGGGAAGATAGAAAAAGCTGCTTGGAAGAAAGGACAGGATAAATGTCTCTAAATCAACAACTCATTGACCAAGTCCTCAATTGGTGTAGTGTTTTTCCAGAGGTGCCATCAAAAACCGTGTAAATTCATTATGAAAGCCCAAGGTAGTCAGAAAACCTTTCCCTAGCAGGAAACAAACGTGTTCAAAACATTCAGCTCTACCATCAAGAGTGAAGTAACAGAGCGGTGACTTCTTACTTGAACTCAGAATCGAAAGGTGGGGGTAGTTAGTATCTAATATAATATTGGCAAAAGGGTTCAAATCACCAGGAGACACTGGGTATATCTATATATAGTACAGAGATATGTAATATTTATGAATATAAATGTTTAGTATTTCNTGTGGCTCAGGAACTCAATGTCTTAGACTTTCTCCTTAAAAAATCAGAAACAGAGAAGAATGTAGATACAGTTTTTTTTAAATAATTTATAGCAATAGCAAAACTATTGCTTTAGTTGAGTACATTAGGCTAAAAGAGCTTCCTTCATAGATTAAAATCTTACAAATTTTTCACAACTATATGTATAAAGTAAAAGAAAATTGTTGTGATGTGATATTAATGGACAAGTGTGTAAATATAGATGCAATGTGTAAAGTATAGATGAACGTTTATCTCTCTCAGACACACAAGCATACTCTCACACACACATACACTCTCACAGACAGACACAGACCCCCCCACTCTCTCTCACACACACACACACACACAGACACACAAGCATACTCTCACACACATACACTCTCTCTCACGCACACACACACACACACCTCTGTAAAATGACTCTGATGTCTGTAGCCTGGCTGTACAGAGTGTGTTTGGCTGCCCTACCAGTGCACTGTCACTGTGTAGGCTGTTACTGTTGGGCAGATACCTGAGCTCTAAAATGATGCCATGGACACTTAGCACTTGATTAGCAGAACCCGGGACAAGCTGAGGGCTTGCCTGGGACTTACTAGGCGCATACTCTTCAAAAAGGTCCAAGAGGGAAACTGAGTGGAAAGGGGAAGCAATGAGCTAATATGAAGCTTCTGGCTAGGCTGATCCTAGGAGTGCCCACGTTTGCTCGCTGTTTGCAAAGTTAGAGTTCGTTCCTTCCTGAGAGTTTGGGGAACCTGTGAACCCTTGACAATCAACACACTCAGCAGCTGGGCACTAGGTGCAAAGGAAAAGGGATGTGGGCTGCTCAGAGGNCATCATAATGTCCTCTAAGCCACAAAGGAGTAATGTGAGGGCAAATGACGTCACTGTTGTGGCTTCACAAGAACCATCTAGGACCAGCTCTTCTTCCTGTTGACTAGATGGATTTTTAGCATCCACAGCTAGTTTTATTATTATTATTTTTTGGGGGGGGTTTTCGAGACAGGGTTTCTCTGTGTAGCTTTGCGCCTTTCCTGGAACTCACTTGGTAGTCCAGGCTGGCCTCGAACTCACAGAGATCCACCTGCCTCTGCCTCCTGAGTGCTGGGATTAAAGGCATGCGCCACCACCGCCCGGCTCACAGCTAGTTTTAGTTACATCTATGAATCTGACTCTTCCAGGAGCGTATGTCCCTGCTGCTTCTTCACACTTCCGTGGAGCACAGACGCTATGACTTAAGAGTCCCCACCACAGGTACTGCTGCTTACAGGTCACCTGGCTCCTGTCTGGCTTTAAGTATTTGCAGAAAAGGCAGATGGAACTGGCTTCAGGAGTGCGGTCTTGGGTTTGAGTTCTCACTACATGGCCTTTATGGAGAATCTTCAGGGAGTGTGTTCAAAATTTAGCAAGAAAAAAAGAGGAGGAAAAAAGGAAGAGAAAGAGGAGAATCAGCAGCAGGAAGAGGCAATTTCTTTAATTAAGGCACCTAATTTGTCTGATTTTTAAGAAAGTGGACTAAGAAAGCAACTTCAGGCTTCCCTCACCTCCAGCTCTGACAGGGCAGAGAGAGGAGCAGCAAAGGCCGAAGGAGGAAATGTTCTGGATTTAGAATTAATATGAACAAAGATTTCCTTGGTCTCACTTTCCTACAACAGCCATTCAGATTTAAGATTACTAGAGGTGACCCCCAGGACCCTGCCATTTTCACAACTATACCATAGTTTCATCTTCACCACCGTCGTGGGTGGAGAAGAGGAAACCCACAGCAATGATGAGATTCATTCAAAATCCAATGGCGCCCTCTTGTGGTTCAGAACTAGATGGCCTAGATGGGCATAGCCTGGGTCTTTTTTTAAAAAATCTTTATTGAAATAATCATCCATTGATTACATTTGTAATCTCCTCACTCAGGAGGGCAAGGTGCAAGGATCGTAGATTTGAGTCCAGCGTGGGCTACACAGAAGACCCTGTCTCCAGAAGATTTGCTACTAGAAAAGAATTCAACAGTAGTGAATGTGGAGAAAAAGAAAGCCTTGCCACCGAGGATAGGTATGTAATGTAAATCACTGCAGCCACCGTGGAAAAGGGTCTGGTGGCTATGTGGAAAATTTCAACAGAGCTACTCTATGATTCAGCAACCCCACTCTGCATCCATACAGACAGAGGAAACAGGAATCGGGATCTTGAGATATCACTGATTATCACAGCAGTATCCACAATAAGCAAGCCATGGAGTTCACCCTGTATCCTGTTCAAGAAATGCGATGCCCTGGACCACACTTTTTTCTTCTTTTCTGACGTCTACATAGACAAGTTCTTGGAGTTAAGTGCAAGGAAAAGCAAGATGTTCCTCAGCTATCCATGGCTGCTGTTGTCCTGCAAGGACACCAGCGCCCACCCCCAACATCTTAGATGTTAAATTGACCTGAAGGAAGGGCATTATTTTCAAGCTAAGAGTTCAAAGTGAGGGGCTTAGCGGTTAAGAGCACTGACTGTTCCTCCAGAGGACCCAGGTTCAATTCTCAGCACCCACATGGCAGCTCACAACTGTCTGTAACTCCAGTTCCAGGGGACCCTCACACAGACATACACACAGGCAAAATACCAATGCACATAAAATAAAAATAAAATAAAAAATAAAAGAATTCAGAGTGAAATGACTTTCTTTTTCCATTAAAGTGATATGTGCACACATTAAAGGAAAAAACACAAAACATAACAAACCATTGCACATTATAGAAAATGAAGAATTAAGTATCCTGTTCCCCCAACAGTTCTCATTCTGGTTCCTTGCTCCAGTTAGACATCTGGTTTCTGGGTCTTTGATTGGCTTCTCCCTGTAGACACACGAGTCAACTTGTGACTTACCTAAGAGGAATTTGGAAGCTGAGTAAGGAAATGAAAGCAGTCCAGGTTTATTTCATTATGATCAGATGCCCGAAAATAAATCTAGATCATCATTATGTGCCCACAAAAAGAACAACTTGGCACTGATGGAGAGGTATTTCATTATAATTTGGATGTGTTATGGCATTCGGTGTTTTGTTTCATTATGCTTTCATTTATTGACAGGCCAACACGACCACAGAGAATGTGGAGTCCCTGCCAGTCCTTTGCTGACCTCCAGTACTGTTAGAAAAAAAAAAAAAAGAAAGAAAATTAGTTGAACAGAAAAGATGTCAAGATTTGCTTTCATAATCAGCTTTCACATGATGTTGGGGAGGAAACCTGCATCTTATTGCTCACTTAAGCATGTTACAAAGGCCCAAACTCAGCCCTGGTTACAGCCTTTCACCTCACTTAGAGTGAGTCTGTCCCTCTTGTCATCACCGTGTCTGTCTGTGTCATCCCCTCCCCACCCCCCAGCTTCTCTCCTACTGTAGAGCCCATCCTCATTTCAATAACCTCATTAGAGGCGTAGTCTCTGCACTCCCTCAGTGGTCTGTCTAGTCCACTGGCCAGTGAGCTCCCTTGAGGGCAAAAGAATGCAAGAACAGCCCTGTTTATTAATGGGATGTCCACTCCAATAAGTCCTATGCAGCATTAGGGCAGCTATAATAAAAATGCCAGATACAAACAAGCCTTGGTAAGGATGTTGAGAAACGAAAAATTGGCCAGGGGGGAGTGTAAAATGGGGAAGTCGCAGTGTTAGGCAGGGTTTGATAGAGAAACAACATAGAGAAGGTATATGTGCTCTGAAAGGTCATTTGCTGGAACGGCTGACATAATAGATGGCCAACAGGGGCCTTCTGCAAACTACAAAGGCCAAGAGTCCTGCACCTGCTCAGTCCGAAAAGCTGGATGCCTCTGTGGTCTCAGGCTGGCTTTGCAGGCCTGCTGGATTCCTGCAAAACTTCTGCTCTTCAGCTTATGTTACAAGGCTGAAGAGGCTGCAGCAAGAACAAGGTTAGATCCAGTCAGGAACAAAGGCAGGCACACTTCTCCTCATACTTCTTTATATCTGCCCACCTCATTGGAAGGTGCCACCCACTCTAGGGGGGGTCAGTCTTCTCCTCTCAGTTACTTCTTCANGAAAATGCCCCCACAGACTCACTCACAGAAGAGTCTCTTAGTTGATTGCATGTCCAGTCAGGTGGACAATCAAAATTCACCATCACAGGGGCCTGGAGAGATGGTGCAGGGGTTAAGAGCTCAGAGAACCCAGCACCAACATCTAGAGCTACAGCCATCTGTAAGTTCAGCTCCGTGGAATCCAATGCCTCTGGCCTCTGTGGGTACCTGCACTTACATGCACATATCCACATAACAACATTCACGCAAGCAAAAATAAAATCTTCATGCAAAAAATTAATCATTTCAGCCACTATGGAAAACAGACTGGCAGTTCCTAAAAAGAGCAAATTTGTGGTTGCATTTATTGAGACAGTAGACTCCTAGGTCCACACCCAAGAGAAATGGAAACATGTCTACACAGAAACTTATACTTGAGTGTTTATAGCAGAAATTTATAGCAAACAAAAGCTGAACACAACCAAGTATCCAGAAATTGATGAATGAAGCAACGATGTCTGTTGCATCTGTACAGTGGAATAAAAAGGACCAAGTACTGACATGTTATAACGCAAACAAACCTTGAAAATAACCTGCTAAATGAAAGACAACAACTACCAAGGACTACATGTTATACTCCTGCCTGCAAAAAGGTCCAGATACGGTTGATCTACAAAAACAAAGCAGGCTGCTGGTTCCCTAGGGTTACAATTGGGGGGAAATGGTGGCTGACTGCTAATGCGAATGGGCTTTCTATGAGTTCTGAAATCAACTAGTGGTGATCACGTGATTCTGATTTACCTAGAAACAGAGTGTGCCGTGTGTGAATTAAAGGTCAATGAGGCTGTTATTATAGAGGAGCTGGTTAATACTACAAGGTGTGGCTTCTAATACAACAAGGTGTGCGGCTTGTGACAATGTGAAACAACAGCTTTTTTTTTTTCCCAGAAAGATTCACAGGAAGGATAAAGGAGAAATCATTGGTTATTCCGCAGGAGACCAGGGACTTTGTGGCATACAAGCTATGAACAAAAAAGGCTACTGTTGTATCTTCTGTCCCCAGGAGTGCAGTGGCCAAGGAGAAGGGAGGCAGACTCACTTTCAATAAAATTCTGTATAGTTTGGATCTTTTGAACCCATGTTAATGTTTTCCCAGATCCCCCCAAAAATTATACCAAATGAAGTTGGTAGGAAAACTAAATTTCACACACACACACACACACACACACACACACAGAGTGAAATTGAACTATAGCTCAACCTAGGATAAATACACAAATAAAAATAGCAATTCAGGATTGTATGACAGTTTAATGATGAAGCACCTGTAAGTCTATCTTCATCCTTCCTTAGTAGGTTTGCTACTGGCAGTGGAATGGCTTCAGATGTCCTGAAAGTATTTTGTGGACACCGCAGGAGGAAGCAGCAAATTACTCAACTTGTATCTAAGGCTTTTGAAACTGGAATGTTTGCCATTGGAAACGGAATATGCAATGTGAAATGGGGACTTGGACTTAGAGGGAGCCCTCCTCGAGGCATGATGTCAAAATACATACGCACAAATTTTCTTTCTTACTGGCTGAAGGAGTCCAGATGCTGCCCCCAAGGGATGCGTCTACAACACAACTCCTGCCTCGGGGATCATTTCAGAAGAGGGGACAGGAAGATCTGTAAGAGCCAGAGGAACAGGAAGTTTGTTGTGAGGTTGTATCTCTAGGAATGTCAGAAGCTACGCCCATCAAGTCTCACCAACATGGCAGCCTAAACATGAGCTCAGCAAAGACAACAACAATAGACATGCTAACACAGAAAGGGGGAATCTCATGGGGTGTAAATCCCAGACAAAGAACTATAGGCAACAAAGGAATACTGAATGGAGAAATAGTCTTCCCCAAGGAAGAGGCCCAAATTGGTTATCCAATACCAAGTGGTCAGCCCTGAAATCATATACAAACAAGAAATTTGGTACTGACTGGGCAGGATGTGCTTATGTTTTTGGAATATACATACATGCGTGCATGCGTACATACATATGTGTGTATGCATGTGTGTGTAACAACATTTAAAGAAATAGAGACCATGAATTTGAGACAGAGCAAGTGTGTGTATGGGAAAGGTTGGAGGGAGGAAGGGAAAGGGGAGAATGATGTAATTATATTTTCATTTCCAAAATAAAAAGCATTTTTACAAGGTTCAGATACCACCACAGCTCAATGACAGTAGCACACTAACATCTCNATCTTGCTTACAGATTTCCTTCTGATTAACCCAAAGCTTCTTGAGGGAAAAATAACCAACCCTGAACCAGAGAAAAATGCAGGAGTGCATTGTCCAGAGAAGTGCCCCAGGAGTGGTAAGGACCTGTCAAAAAAGTCAGCTTTCGAGGATTCCCAAAACTGACCAGCTCAGGGACCATTTAGGCATCAAAATAAGTATCATTAGCAATAGTTTATAATATGTTCAAATAGAAACCCATGAGCCTACCATGACATTAATTTTAACCAATACAATAAGTTAGCCATATGATATATATATATATATGATAGATGGATAGATAGATAGATAGATAGATAGATAGATAGATAGATAGATAGATAGATAGATAGATAGATAGGAAATCTTTTCCTAGCAGTATATGGTCAACTGGTGATTATAAACGGATGATGAAATTAGAAAATCAGTATTTTGGCAACTATCACAATACTAAATTCAGCCAAGAAATCTCACTGAATGGTCACACGGCTGAGTGGGTGTTTGGTGAAGAACACATAGTCACATGATCTCAAAATAGCATTACACAAAACATGAAACATTTGCCAAGTATGGAGAGAAAGCTAATGCAATCAAGAAAGTTTGAGTCAGATTCCACTTTAATCAGGCAATGAAGTTTAATAGCAGCATTAGACAAACTAAAATTATACACTGCTTTGAAAGAGACATTTGAGGACACAAACCATTTCTATGGCATCCCTACCAAGACACTAAGCCATCTGCTCAGGGAAGCAGTGGGCAACGGTAGGGACATTCTCAGAGTGTCTAGGTCATTGTTTTAGTTCCGCTTCTGTTGCTGTGATAAAATGACCAAACATGAAAGAAAGAGTTTCTTTTAGTTCACAGTTCCAGAGAAATGGAGTCCTCATGGCAGAGATGAGAAGAAGAGACTGTTCTAATTCTAGGGAAATATACTTTGGGGTGAAATTAATCTTTGTAGCTTTACCATGGGGGTGGGAAAGAGATTACTGAGTCAGAGGCGGTAAAACATCAAGTTTTCAAGCAGAGAGTGGTAGTCTAAATGTAATTGGTCCTCATAATCTCCTAGGGAGTGGCACTGTTAGGAGGTGTGGCTTTGTTGGAGTGGGTATGGCTTTGTTGGAGGAAGTGTGTTGCTGTAGGGGTAGACTTTGAGGATGCTCAGGATACTGCCCAGTGGCTCAGTCAACTTCCTGTTGCCTGAAAGATGTAGGACTCTCAGCTCCTTCTCCAGCACCATGCCTGCCTGCATGCCAACATGCTCCTTGCCATGATGATAATGGACTGAACCTCTGAAACTGTAAGCAAGCCACTCCAATTAAATGTTTCCCTTTTAAGAGTTGCCATGGTCATGATGTCTCTTCACAGCAATAGAAACCCTAACTAAGACACAGGATTTGGTGGTCTGCACCTATAATCCCAACACTTGGGAGGCAGAGGCAGAAGGAGCATGGCATGGTTGAGTCCAACCTGGTCAAGCAATACATGGTGACTGCCCTGTCTCAAACAAACAAAACTAAGAATTTTAAGTTGTAAAGAGACTTCCTTGTTCAATTGTGTATACCCAGCATTTCCTAGCACATGCTTACCTGATGCTCAAGTTATGTTAAATTTTTAAGAGAGAGAGAGAGAGAGAGAGAGAGAGAGAGAGAGAGAGAGAGAGATCAGTATATTTTGCTGTAAAGTTAAAGGGCACTTCTCTAGGCATAGCTGGATCCAGGGGTTCAATAATCCACATGACCAAGTGTTGTGGAATATTAGTTGAAGATGTGTCATACTTGTTTATACTGTGGAATATTTGTTTAATGATGCAAAGATGTGTTGCATCTTTTGTTTGTTTTTTCAAAACAGGGTTTCCTTGTGTAGCTCTGGCTGTCCTGTAACTCATTCTCACAAAGATCCACCTGCCTCTGCCTCCCTGAATGTTAGGATTAAAGATGTGTTGCATTCTTTTACATTGCATTTGTTTAACTCTGTGAAGCTGTGTTACTTTGCCTGTCTAAAACACCTGATTGGTCTAATAAAGACCTGAATGGCCAATAGCTAGGCAGGAAAAAGGATAGGTGGGGCTGGCAGGCAGAGAGAATTAAATAGGAGGAGAAATCTGGGAGGAGAAAATAGAGGAGCAAGAAAGGGAGGAGAAGAGGATGCCAGGGGCCAGCCACCCAGACACACAGCCACCCAGACACACAGCCACCCAGATACACAGCCACCCAGACACACAGCCACCCAGCCAGACATGGAGTAAGAAGGAAAGAAAAGATATACAGAAATAGAGAAAGGTAAAAGCCCAGAGGCAAAAGGTAGATGGGATAATTTAAGTAAGCAAAGCTGTCTGGAAATAAGCCAAGCTAAGGCCAGGCATTCATAAGTGAGAATAAGTCTCCGTGTATTTATTTGGGAGCTGGGTGGCAGGCCCCCAAAGAGCAAAGAGTAAAGAGTTAAAAACAAACAAACAACTACAACCAATATCTGTCTGTTCTCTCCCACCCCCCTCTTGTTTTCTCTGCATCTCTATTTTCCCTTAATATCAGCCCCATTCTCTCTGCCAGCCTAAGGGAATAAAATTCCATTCTTTATAAACTTCACAATCTCAGGTACTTTTTTGTTCTAGCACTACGGACAGACATAACACTTGCCAAGGTTTTAAAAACTGGGCAAGTTAATGCAGTACCTGCTTTTTGGCTTCTGATAAAAATTCAGGAGACCTAGTGACAGTGAGTTCACGCATTCTGCCATGGTGAAAGTTGACTGGAGCCTTCCAGATGGGATGTGCTCTCAGGTCACCACAGCCCTTGTCCATAGTTTCCTTACACTGAGCACAAGTCTCTCACTTGCATGTCCTTTGGCTCCATCAACACAGAAGCTCATGACACCTGGGGGGACCTTAGTAAATCCCTGCAGTTTCTTGTGATGACAGTGTTTCCTGCCTTAGTCCTTCTTTACCCCTCCATCTTCCGCCTTCCATCTCTCTGTTCTCAGCAAAATAATCAATTAACTAAAGAACAATAAAAGAATAATTAAAATTAATTTAATTTAAAAAATGTTAACATGTATGGGTATTTTGCTTGAATGTATGTCTGTGCAACCTATATTCTCAGAGGCTAGAAGAGGGCATCAGATACCCTGGAACTGGAGTTACGGCCCTTTGTGAACCTCATGTGAGTGCTGGGAATTGAACCCTGGTCCTTTTGATCCTCTGGAAGAATAGCCACTGGTCTTAACCACTGAACCATCTCTCCAGCTCTCCATTCTCAACAAAATTTTATGAAAAAACTAAATAAAAATTATAAAGAAGCAAAGGGACTCAGAAAGTTGACAAAACAGCTTGTGACTGACAGTGACACAGCAAGAAATTAGAAGTTTTACCAGCCTGCTTCAGTTCCCCTAAGCTTGCATTAATTGGAACACACAAGCAGCAAAGGCATGGCTTATCCTCATTACCTTCTACTGCATACCCTCACAAAAACAGTCCTTGGACTTCAGTCTCTTTAAGGACATCGGCTGCATATTTTTCTTATCTCCATTCTTGAGGACTTTCAGAAACGTAACACATGTTGGATGTGGCANGTGTGATGCTAATTTTAATATGGGTGGGAGCCTGCCAAGCCAGCTATTTCAGAAAGGCTTGGGGAGCTGTGTCAGAGCCTCAGGCTGGCTGGAGCGCCTCGCTGCCTGAGTGAAACCCCATGTGGCTGTGAGTCCATTGAGTGACCACTTCCTCCTAGCTGCTTAAATCCCTGGAGCGCTGAGTGATGAAAGGGAAGAGGGAGTCTGCACCTGTTCCAGCTTTGGAAAGAACCTGAAATAGAGCGAGCATCTCTCGTGAAGGCTCAACAGCATTTGCAGTTGCTTCCTAAACAACAATCAATTCCCGTCTATTATGTAACAGAAATAGGATGACCTTCGCCCTCAGTCTAGGCGCCACTTCTTCTTCTAAAAAAAAACAAAATAAAACAACAAAACCTTTTATTTATTTCATGTGTACAAGTGCTTTGCCTGCATGTATGCCTGTGTACCACTTGCATGCCTGATACACTTGGAGGCCAGAAGAGGGCACCGGGTCCCTGGGACTGGAATTACAGATGGTTGTGAGCCACCAAGTGGGTGCTAGGAATTGACACCCCATCTCCCTACCCCCACTCCCATCCCTGTCCTTTGGAAGAGCAGTCAGTGCTCTTAACCACTGAGCCAGCGTTCCAACTGCACACTTTTTTTCTCAATGAAGGGAAGCTTTTGAGCACTTCTGTGTGGATTTGGAGTGAGTGAATGAAAAAAACACCACAGGAATGTAAAGCTTTGCTTAGCGGAGGCAATAACCAACAAAACAGAGTTCAGTTTAGTGCAACAGTATACAGAGGGACAGAGAGACAGGGAAAGAGGAGGAGAGAGATGTAATGAGTGACTGGACAATGGTGGTGACAAGTAAATGCTCAGACCACTCCTCAGGTAAAAACCACACCCCTAAACCCATCTTCATTCCAACAGTGCCAACACTGTGTCTGCTCAGCCCTGGCTCCAGATCACTCCTTTATTTTGATCATTTTCAGGGGGAATCATTTCCAGGAGCCCAGGAGTCTTCACAGCTCTACATAAATTCTCCCTTCCTCTAGCATTCCTTGCTTCCTGATGAATGCTACTTGAGATATACAAAGATTGATTAGATCCAAGGGAGGACTTCACATATCAAATCTCTAGTAACCAGACCATCAGCCACAGCCAGAATATTTTGCATATGACCCCGTTTCTTTCTTTCATGTAAATGAATTCAGGTTGTCAATGGCAAAGTTACATAAGTAGAATACACCTGGACTCATGTGGTCTGTGGGCTGCATGAACCCCAGAATAGCTACAAATTTGGCCAACAATAACAAAATCAACATTCTGGAGTTGTTTTTGCTATTTATTTTGTGTGTATGACTCAATCATATGGTTCTCAAGCTCGAACTTTATGGATGACAATGTCATGTTCCTTTGTTAAAAGGCTTGATGTAGCCAGGCGGTGGTGACGCACGCCGTTAATCCCAGCACTCGGGAGGCAGAGGCAGGCAGATCTTTGTGAGTTCAAGGCCAGCCTGGGCTACCGAGTGAGTTCCAGGAAAGGCAC
>LZPO01044490.1:140592-154953 GCA_001675575.1 Neotoma lepida | reverse complement strand
GGTATGTATTTTCTCTAAGTATTTTTGTTTAAAATGTAAAATAGGAAACTAATTTAAAATTAGTTTTGAAAATCAGGATGGCGCTTAGGTCGGTAGTCACATCGCTGTCTCCATCCTGTCTCTCCACACAATGTCAGTCCTCCAGTGCCTCTTGGATAGACAACAGGTCCTGAAATCTATCCACTCAGGAGCTTATCTTCCCTCCATCTCCTTTGGTTTAGAAGAAAACCATGAACTCCTCTGTGCATCTCTTCCCTCAATCTCAAAATCTTCCAGTTATGACATCAGACCACCTTTCCGTGACCTGCCATTATTACTGCTAAGTGAAATTCCTGGTTCCTCTGGTGGCTGGTTCTTCTCCTACCAAAAATTCTCTTACGATATTTGCCAAGATATTTGATGAGACTTGGCTGGATTATGTTGCAGAGTGCCAGGCCCCACCCAGGTCCCAGAGTCTGACAGTGAAGAAGAGTGATGTTCTCAGCAGGCCTGGGTGTAGGACATCACTGCCCTGGTTCTGGTTTTGTTTTGACCTTTAAGCCCAAAAGTGAAGCTGCAAGTGCCTTTGAAATCTGATATGAAACCAGATGATTTTCTAACCTGTGCTAAGCACAGCAAGGTTATTTGCTTAAAATGCATGCTGTTAATTTTATCCAGCAATAATCAATACGCAATGATTGACAGATGGACAAAGTTCATTGTGTCACTGTAGACTCTGTTGCTGAAACTCACAATTATCTAAAACAGACATTTAATTTAGTAAGTTGCCCAGGTCCTGTAACAGGACAACCTGCATACAGTTGAGTCTCAACCCATCTTCCTGCAGGCTGCATACAGTTGAGCCTCAGCCCATCTCCCTGGTTCCTTAGGATAGGACTTTTGAGTCAGTGTCTTTGGGATTTTGCCTTTATCTTCAAGATGCCATTCTGCTGGCTAGACATACATTCCACTGTGGGGAAAAGGGAAAGGCCTAGGTGCTACGGCCTGATGTGAAGACCAGAGGAGTTTCAGGTCCATAATTTCTTCCAGAAATGATCAACCAGGTCCTCAAAGATAGCAAAAGGACAAAATTACAACANTGTAGTTTATTTTTTATCTTTTGGTTTTGAATTTGTATGTGTGTGGTGTGCATGCATGTGTATATGCCATGTTCACATGTGTTGGGTACATTGAGTGTCTACAGGTGTACCACACATCTATGTACATGGAGGTCCAAGTTGGTATCAGTAGTCTTCCTCAATAGCCCTCCACCTTACTCATTGAAGCAGACCTCTCAGTTGAACTCAGAGCTTGCTCACATGGGCCAGTTTAGCTATCTGTCTTGGTCTAGGGACCCCTGTGTTGGCCTTCTATCCTTCCAAGCCCTGGGATTACAGGTGCGGATCAGAGATACAATGATCCAGCATTTATGTGGGTCACTGGGACCTGAACTCTGGTCCTCTTGCTTGTGCACACATACTTTATTTACTGAGCCACTTCCCCAGCCCAACAATGAGCTTAAAGATCTTAATTGGCTTTGTATTTAATTCTAGAATCCACTTAACTCCATAAAATCAAGCAAGTGTTCCAAAAAATCAAGCATATGAGAAATTGGTTGAAGAAAGCAGGAATATAAAACAAAAAAAGTGGGCCTGTCAGAGAACAGTTACTTGGTTTTTTCTTTCTTCGTTTCTTTCTCTCTGTCTCTTTTGTTTTCTTTCTTTCTTTCCTTCTTTTGTAAGGTGAGAACAGGAAGACAAAACAACAGGAAAACATTTGATTATAATAAATGCTTCAGGCTGGGTATGTTGGTACACACCTGTGGACTAAGTACTCTGAAGGCTGAGGCAGGGGGATCACTGGAGTTCAGGGGTTTACAACCAGCTGAGACCACATAGCAAGACCCTGTCTCAAAAACTAAACTAATTAAACAAATGAAATTATTTTCTATTTTAAAAATATCATACTATAGACCCCATTGCTGCCCATCTCACTCGCAGTCCTTCAGTGGTCAACAAGCCCTGTGAACGTGGTCCTATCTCACCCCATTAATTCTCTCAACCATCTCGTCTTCATTTCTCCTCATACTTACTCTATAACTATATGACATTCTTGATCTAGCTTCAATATCGCAATCTGTTACNCATCTCAAGGTTTTTGCATTTGCTGTCTGCTCTGCCTAGAATGCTTTTCCACCACATACCCTTAGGCTTGGTGTCTCAATTCTGTGCTCAATTGTCAAGTTTCTTAGTGAGATCTCCCTTGATCACCTCTTGTAAAACTGTAACAGCCCACTCCTATCCCAATTTTCCTATCNTTAGCTGCATTTCGATATAGTTCACATACCATACGACTCACCCCTTTAAAGTGTACAATTCATTGTCTTTTAGTGTAATTAGAGTTAAGAATCTACCACACTATCAACTGTAGAACAGCTTCACAATCCTTAAAATAAGCTTTGTACCCTTTGGGTATAATCCTCTAATACCAGTGAATCCAGTCTTCAAGCCCCAACCAATCACTAATCTAATTTTTTTTTGTTTGTTTTTTTGTTTTTTTGTTTTTCGAGACAGGGTTTCTCTGTGTAGCTTTGCGCCTTTCCTGGAACTCACTNGGTAGCCCAGGCTGGCCTCGAACTCACAGAGATCCACCTGCCTCTGCCTCCCGAGTGCTGGGATTAAAGGCGTGCGCCACCACCGCCCGGCCACTAATCTAAGTCTCCATGTATTTGCCTATTCTTGGATCTTTCACTTAATAGACTCATGCTTTATGTAGTTCTTTGTGACTGACTTCTTTGCCTTGGTCTAACATTCCCAANATTAATTTTTCTTGTTGCATACAACATCTGTACTTTACTGCTTCTTATTGTGTGACAGCATCCTATTGTATGGATGTCATTTCTCCAGTCATCAGTAGACATATATTTGAGGTGTTTCCACTGTGTAGTTATTATGAATAGCTCTGCTAAAAGCAATGATGAACACCATTCCAGACATGATGTTTATGCCTGGAATTCTAGCACTTGGAACCCTTAGGAGACTGAGATGGGACAACTGAGAATTCAAAGCTAGCCTGAGCTATATAGGAAAAACTTTATTTTAAACAAACAAGCAAAACATTTGTGAACAAGTTTTTGTATAGGCACATGTAATCATTTCTCTTGGGTGTTTATCTAGAAGATTCTTATCATTTATCTTGTTTCATTTGAACACTCTCTACCTTCCAACATACATAATGACATGTATATGGTGTGTGTGTGTGTGTGCATTGCTGTGGAATAATCCTCTTGTACATTGTAAAGATTTGTCACTGGAATTGGTTTAATAAAATGCTGATTAGCTGGTAGCCAGTCAGGAAGTACAGGCAGGGCAACCAAACTAAGCATGATGGGATGAAGAAGGACAGAGTAAGAGAGTCACCAGCAAACACAGAGAAGCAAGATGAGAATGCCATGTTGAGATAAGGTACCAAGCCACGTGGCTAAACACAGATAGGAATTATGGGTTAAGTGTAAGAGTTAGTTAGTAATAAGCCTGAGCTATTGGAGCAGTTATAATTAATATAAGCCTCTGTGTGGTATTTTGGGAACCAGCTTCCTGGTATTTGGAAACAGGCAGTTGGGACAAGAAATGTCCAGTTACAGTGAATGTGTACTGGAGAGAGGATGTACCAGGTCAGGAGTCAATGTTGGGTGTCTTTCTCTATAACTCTCCACGTTAATTTTTGATNCAGAGCCTCTCACTGAACCTGGAGCTTGCTGTTTGGGCTACATGCACAGCCCAGTGAGCACCNAGGATCTGTTTGTCTTTACACAGCATCCAGTGTATGGGGAGGTGGTGTTGTTACAAGTGCATGCCACTACACTCAGCTTTTCACAAGGATGCTGGGACTCTGGACTTCAGTCCTAAAGCTTGGTAGGCAAGCACTTTACCGACAGAGTCATCTCCTCAGCCANTATATTTTCTTTGCTAAAATTGCCCAACCTTGTCCTGCAGAATATAAGCTCCCTAAATGTGAAATTTTACTTTTTTTAAGCACTTCTTAGAACCATGTAGTAAATGTACACACATGAGTGGCTCAAATAACACTGAAGTTATTAAGCAAATGGGAGAAAACATTTAGTTTGCCAATTGGGTGTACAATAAAAGTCATTTTGTGGGAAGAGGTGGGACTCAGCTTACAGGGAGGTTAGAAAGTTCCCACANCCTGTGCCTTCCCTTTGGCCCTTGTTTTCATCTGTAAAATGCTGTCATTGAGCCATATTCCTGGATCTTTCCAGCTCTGTATTCCATATCCATAGCAAAAAAAAAAATTGAGTGACTTGATTTAATCATACAATTATTTATTACTATCCAACAAATATTTACTAAGTGTCTTCTTGAGCTAGACATTTTTCAGATGTCTTATCTGTCATGTCAACATTTATAGGTTGGATATNGCTGTAGTTGGACATTTCTCTCTAGCCCACCAACTCCCAAATAACCACTCAGAGGCTTAATATTACTTATAAATGCTCNGTTGATAGCTCAGACTAAGCNTAGCTTGTTACTAGCTAAGTCTTACTCTTNAACTAACCCATATTTCTTATCTATGTTTCTTTGCCACATGGCTCATGGCTTATTACCTCATTTTCTACACATCCTGTTTCCTTGGCAGCTGGCTGGTGTCTCCCTTGACTCTGCCCTTCTTCATCCCAGTATCCTTAGTTTGATTGTCCTGCCTAACTTTATCCTGCCTTGTTGTAGGCCAATCAGCTTCTTTATTAACCAATGAGAGTAAAACATATTCACAGTGTGCAGAAGGATTATTTCACAGCACAGGGCTATAAGAGAGGAACTTTATGTATAGACAAGAAGAGAATTTGAAACATGAAATATCCATATTTTTCTTTTCTTTCTTTCTTTTTCTTTTTTGAGACAGCATCACACTATGTAGGCCTAGCTAGCTTGCCTGGAACTTACTATATAGACCAGACTGACCTGGACTCACAGGGATCCACCTGCCTCTGCCTTCCAAGTGACATTATAGTTATAGGCATGGGTGACCAAGACTAGCTGAATATGTGTATTTTTAAAATAATTTTATTTAAAATATAAATAGGAAAAATAATTTAAAATTATTTTTTAAATTNGACAATAATCATACCTTTTTAAAAAAGTTTATTTCACTATTTTTAGCTATCTGAAACTTGCCACTCAGTCATTTAAGCTTATGAGAGAGCATGGAGTGATTGGATGGGGCTTCTGTCTGTGATTTATTCAAGGGAGGTGTGGAGTGACACTCTATGTGATGGAGCTAATGTGACTTTCGGATGGAGGAAAGCATAGGTTCCCTCAAGCAAGGTGAGGTGCCATTGTTGGAGGACAGGATAGAGACAGGGTAGGGAAGAACTACAGATGACTATGAACCTGGTGTCAGGAATTTGGTAGAGATCTGATATGAACCATGAACAGACACATAGATAAATGCAGTATCAGGGCTATGGATCAGGCCAGGAAGGTCCAGATAGGCCTGAGCCAGGGTAGGCAGATAGTAAGGAAGGCCCTTGGAGCTCTGAGGGTGAGCAGCTGTACTTTCCAATACACATTTCATGCTGCCGGCACATGGTCAGTGGAATGGAATTTGGAGCTGACACAAGCTCCTCAGAAGGCACAGAAACCTGATATGCCGGCTTTAGCCTGGTGTTCCTCCAGGCATCTCCTCTCATTTGATTCCAACTCTTTGTGATGTCCAACAGAACAGGCCTGCCTACCACGCCAGAGGATAAGAGCTAACCAGACAGGGTAGTCAGGCCAAAAATGCCCATTTAGGTGAGATGAGGAAGTCAGTTGAGGCAGGGAGAACCCTTCCTTAAGCTGGACTCACTCAGCTGGCATTAGAGATGGACCCTGGTTTGGTTAGGAGGTGCTGGTACCAAGGAGGGGCACTTACTGAGATAGATGAATGCAGTGAAGCACACTGGAGCNAGCACTGAGGATAAACAGAACAGCATCAACTGTCAGATCCAAGAAGTCAGCTTGAGACAGTGGGCATGAAGGAAGGAGGAAATAGGGATCTGAGATTGAGAGGAAGTCTACGAATAGACCAGGAAAGAAAACAGCTTACTGAAGGTTAGGGTTTATGTACTGAACAGCCCTAGATCTCAAAGCCTTGATCTTATTGGGTGGCAGGCTAATAGGGCTGGGGGAGTGTAGCTTAGTGGCAAAACATTTACCTAATGTGCAAGGTCCGGGTTTAATCCTAAACACCGAAAGAAAGGAAGAGAAGAAGAAGAAGGGAAGGAAAGAAGGAGGAAGGGAGAGGGAAGGATATAGTCAAATACCCGAGTCCACCCCCACAGCTAGTCTAGAGAAGTCAACACCTGAANGAACTGCAAGCAGGAACCAGAGGTCTGAAGTACAGAATCCAGAGGTCCAAAGTCAGACGAGATAGGTGGGCACTAGCTGGCGAGGCGACTTCTGCTGTTCTAGGACACTGGATGTGTTACTTAGCTTTCTGCTGCTTCCAGATAAAATAGTTAAAAAGGAAACATATTTATTCTAGCTCGAAAGTTGAGTTTTCAGTCCTTGGTCACCTGGGTCTGTTGTTCCTGAGTCTGTGTGAGGCAGAAGAGCATGGCCTGGGACACAGGGTGGAGCAAAGCCACTCTCTCATGGAAGTGGGCAGCAAAAAGAGTGAGCAACAAGGTTAAGGTCCCAGCACCTCTCAAGAGCCATGCCCCTGTGGTGGAGTACCTCCAAACCCTTTCCTCAGATTTCCACCATCTCCCACAGTACCAGCAGCCAGGGATCAAGCCTTTGGGTGATACAACAGATATAAACCACAGCAATGAGTCTCTGCAATTGGCAATGACATCTAAATGTGAGCCATGGTCTGACAGAGCAAGTGTGGCTGCTTAAAAGAGAAATGGTTTTCACATAGAAGAGTGGATCTCCATCGTCTCTGCATACTGCAGTCACTTGGGGTTTAAGTAAGGTGATGCTTCAGGTTCTTCAGCAATCTCATTTATTAGTCTGAGGTGCAGTCTGGANTTTAGATGGGGAGGGGACAGTTTAAGGGATCTCAGTGAAACCACTGTGCAGTCAGGGCTAAGGACCACTCTCTCGACACTGAGTCCCAACCAGCACCCCATGGGTCTTCAATGAAAATCAGGCTTCACAGACACAAAACAATGTCATATATTTCACTTTGGACATGTGCTGGATAGTTTTATGTCAACTTGACACAAGCTAAAGTCATCTGAGAGGAGGGGATATCAATTAAGAAAATGCCTCCAAAAGATTGGTTNGTAGGCAGGCCTGTAAATCATTTTCTTAATTAGTGATTGATGGGAAGGGCCCAGCCTATTGTGGNTGGGGACATCCCTTGTCTGGTGGACCTGGGTTCTATAAGAAAGCAGGTTGAGCAAGTCATGGAGAGCAAGCCAGTAAACAGCNCNCTTCCATGGCCTCTGCATCAGTTTCTGCCTCCAGGTTCCTGCCCNGTTTGAGTTCCTGTCCTGACTTCCTTTGATGATGAACTGTATGTGATGTGGAGGCTTAAGCTAAGTAACCCTTTCCTCCTCAAGTTATTTTGGCCATGGTGTTTCATCACAGCAATAGTGACCCTACCTAAGACAGGAGATGTAATCAAGTTCTAGGGATTTTCAGAAAAATAGCCTACCCCCATGCTTTAATAAGATAACTTCTACATTTAGTAAATGGTCCAGGTTCTAAGCATACAGTTTCTTCTGACAAATGTATACATCATCCAACAGCTGATGAAACTCTGTGAGGAGAGTGTGGAAGTACCCTGTCCTANCTGTTCTGTAAGTTGACAATATACCAAAGTTACTCCAAAGTATATACTTTTTGGGTCATCACTTAAAACATTCCCATCACTCTATGAAGTTCTCTGGTNCCCCTTTCCAGTCACCACCAGACTGTCGCCTGAGACACTCATAGATATTTCTATCTCCATGGCTAAGCTTCAGCTGTTCTTGTATCTTATAACGATAGTATCATGTGGCAAGAATTAGTGTGTGTAAGCTCGTTCCCCTAGACACAGTGTTTCTGTTGTGTTTTGTGAATTGATATTCATGTTTGTGAGGTCCATACATGTGAGTGGTTCAGCAGTTCATTGCTATTATAAGCAAACTCTTTATGAAATTTTTTTTTACAGTAGTGGAAATACTCATTCGTCTTAGGTACAGCAAGATTTTTTTTGTATGCATGTGTGTGCATCAGATAATACATCACACACACACACACACACACACACAGATGCTGAGACACTAGTCTGTGAGTGGGCTCATAGCTGCCAATAGCTCTTTAGTAATTGCATATTCATATCGGTACCAGGAGTGTATTACCGCTGACCCTTTTCTTTGCTCACACTTTGCGTGCAAGTCTTTTTTAGCTATTGTAATCGATGTAAAGTGGTACATTATTGTGGTTTTAATTTGCATTTCCTGTTTGTTGTTCGTTTTAAGTACTTTCTCTTGTGCTTACTGGCTACACAAAGCTGAAAGACCGCATAGGTTCTTGTGTGAAATGACTTGACTCTGTTGCCTAAACTCTTGGTTTGTCCTTTTGTTTGCCTCTTAATTGATCTCCAGGAGCTTTCTATTCTTGAGTGCTCTGTCATCCACATCTTGCAGTCTGCTAATTTTCTCTTTCAAAAATTTCTCCCCTCCTTCTCCTCTTCCTCCTTCCCCCTCTTCTCCTCCCTCTCCTTTTCTTTTCTTTCTTTCTTTTTTTTTTGAGATAAGGTGTCTTCTATTCCACTATATATAGCCAAGAATGACTTTGAACTTTATATTCCTGCTTCTGTTTCTCAAGTGTTGGATTATAGACCTGAGTCACATGCCCAGGGCTTTGTGCATGCTAGACAATCACTGCACCAACTAAACTGCATCTCCTCCCCTCCCCTCCCTTTCCCTTCAATTTCCAACTATTTTTTAAATAAATCTTTTGTTTAAAGTGTTTCATTAAAGTGTTGAAATTAAATTTTCTTTTTCTTTTTTCTTTGAGACAAACTCTCACTAGAATCCCCAAGTCATTCCCAAACTTGTGATCCTCCTTCTTCAGCCTTCTGCATGCTGGGTTTACAGGAGTGTGCTACCACACAACAAGACAGTATTGCTGTACCTAAGAGGAATGCAAGCCTTTCCATTGCTGTGAAGAATGTTTGTAGCAAGTTTTGAAAATAGAAACGAACTATGCATTCTCCTGGCTACTGAAGTCAAATTTGTCTCTTTTTAATGTTCTGCTGTTTGCCCATCCCAAAGTCATGAAAACACTATTGTTTTTTTCTGGAAACTTGATGATCTATGCTTCCTTATTCAGGCTAATGACACAGCAATTGATTTTGTATTATGAGGATTATTTAATCTTCATTTCCCCAAATATTTTTGGTTATGAAATCTATTCCCTCCATCACACCCATCTCCTTCCCCCCAAAATTAACACATAAAGCAGTGGAAAATGGGTGCTCTCCTAAAAGAATCAGTGTAACAACCCAAACTGACCAACTGGACTTGAGTCCATCAGATCCCTTTGCTACAACCTTGGCCAAATGAACAAGACACAGACTTGAAACCTTGAGTANTCAAAACATGGGAAGCTATCAAATATCAGCTGACTTTCCTGTGAATGTGTTAGTCAGCTCTCTGTGGCTGGGAAAAACTACTGAGACAAGTAGCTTAAAGAGAAAAGGTTTATTTTGGCTCATATTTGTTATGAGGCAGAGAACATTATGGCAGGGAGCACAGAGCGGAAGAGTCTGCTGCCTTTGTCAGAGCTGGGAAGCACAAAGGATGGACAGCAAGCACCAGATCCCACCATCCTCTCAAAGACAATCCTCCCTGACCTAAGCTCCTTCACTAGATCTAACCTCCTAAAGGTCCCCAGTAGCACTGGAGGCTGGTGACCAAGCCTTCAGCACTTGGGCCTTTAGGAGACATTGGAGATCCAAACTATAGCAACCAACATACCAGCTTTAGGTAAAAAAAGAAAAAGAAACATGAGTCCTTGGAAGTAGTCATCTCACCTTCTCTGAGAATCTAAGACAGTTCTGAATATATATGAAACACTCTATAAGTATATATTATATTAATTGTATTATATTATCATATATATATGTTGAGGTTATATAGTACAATTTGCCCTTGAAATTACTATATAGTCAAGGCTGGCCTTAAAGGTCCTGATTCTCCTCCCTCCACCTCCCAAGTACTGGGATTACAGGCATGTGCCATGTCATGCCTAATTAATAAACGTATTTTCCTTTGAAATATTTCTCAAGAAATTTATATTAAGATGTTTGATCTTTCCATTGGTGGTGGAATGAGTGACTTTTATGTTCATTTTTGTTTTGAGACAGGGTTTCTCTGTGTAGCCCTGGCTGTCCTGGAGCTCGCTTTATAGACCAGGCTGGCCTCAAACTCACAGAGATCCACTTGCCTCTGCCTCCTGAGTGCTAGGATTAAAGGTGTGCGCCACCATTTATGTTCCTTTTTNAATNTCCGTATTTGTATTTCCTAGAGCAAACATTACTTATATTCAAAATGGGAAGATTTCTCAGTAGTTAAAACACTTGTTGCACAAGCATGAAAACTGGAATTTGGATTCCCCAGAACCCACATAAATGCTGGGTGGGCATGGCAGAAGACTCCTAGAGCAAGCTAACTAGCCAGAGCTGCCATATTGGTAAGCTCTAGAGGTTCAACTTAATTTCAACTAAGAGGCCTTCTCCAACAAATAAGGTGGTACAAGTGAAGAAGACCCTCCTCACAACACACACACACAAGCACTTGCTCACACATGAGCATCCACACATGTGCAAACATGAGCATATGTATGTACACACCACACACTCATGAAAAATAAAATAAAACATATATACATATAATACTGATTTTGAGGAATTCTTAAGCCTCCATTAGGAGAAAAGACAAAGCAATTAGTCTTGTTATTGCTTAAATAATCTCCAGCTAAGTAACTTATTTTAATATTAACACCAGGTTAATATTAAAGTAAACTTGAGGTTACTTTTCTATTGCTGTGAAGAGAAACTATGACCAAGGCAACTTATAAAAGAAAGTATTTAATTGAAGGATTGCTTACAGTTTTAGAGGGTGAGTCCATGATCATCATTCCAGGGAGCATGGCAGCAGGCAGGCAGACATGGTGCTAGAGCAGTAGCTGAGAGCTTACATCCTTATCTGCAGGCAGAGGCTNAGTAAGAGAGAGACTGAGCCTGTCAAGTGCTTTTGAAACCTCAAAGCCCATCCCCAGTGACACACCTCCTCCAACANGGCCACACCTACTAATCCTTCCCAAACAGTTTCACCAGCCAGGAACCAAGCATTCGAATATATGAGCCTGTGGGAAGCTATTCTTATTCAAACCACCACTGGTTCTGTTATTTAAGAAATTAACAATGATGAAACTAAGTGACCAGGAGACTCCATGTTTTGCAAATATGTATCAAATATATGATAAGGGACTCAGAAATGGAATGATTTATAAAATAGATGTGGTGTTGATTGCTGCAAGATCTGATATTGCTTCATGTCAGTTTACCTTCAAACATGCAAAGCTAAGTTTCTATGATCATGGTAAAGAATACTGAGCTGGGTGTGGTGGCAAAGGCTTGTAATTCCAGCACTCAGGCAGAAGGACCAGGGATTTGAGGCCAATCACGTATTTAGAGCAGGGCCAAAAAGCCAAAGCAAAATAAAAAAGAACATGACTACTCATCAAAATGCCTGCATCTCAAGCAATTCCTTTAAGGCTAATGACTTTTCAGTCTTCATAATCTATAGTGACACTGGCCAATGATAGCCAATTGTGATTCAGAAAATTCTTGGCTTTTAATCTGTCACTGGAACCGTTGTGCCTTGTAAATTAATCAAAATGTAATTAGACTGTGTTTACTTAAAAAAAAACAAGACGTTTTATTTATACTAACTGTGAAGCCTTGCANAGTCAGACAATGTGATATGGAAAGGGACTCACAGTAAACCCTCATGAGTATGGATGCTTTGATACAGGGCTATTTGTCATTGTATTAGTCATTTTCTACCGCCAATAACATAATACCACAGTCTAAGTTAATTAAAAATGGACATTTATATTGGCTCATGATTCTTCAGAGAGAAGGTTGAGAGGTCACATCTGGTCATGGTTGTCTGCTGGCAGAGTCCAGAGGCAGCACCAGGCACCACATGGCAAACACAGAGCATGCATACATCTCTTCAGGTCTCTGTCCTTCTTATAAAGTCATAGGATGAAGTGATGGGGCTCTGCCCTGGTGACCTTATNTAGCCCTAATCCTCTCCAAGCTCAGCTTCTAAACACCCCCTTAAGGCTTCACAATGGGGGTTGAATTTTGGTACATGAACCCCCGAGGGACCCACTCAAACCAAACCTAAGCTACANCACTTGCCAAAAATGAATACTTTCTACAGCCAAATGGGAGTATTCTTTTCCCTTAGAATGGATGCAGTTTTCCTTACTTACTTTCTTAAAAACAAAGAACATTTTAAATATTAAAAAAAAAGAAGGTAGGGAATGCAGTGAAGTGCTACATACCAACATTGTCTGTTGATCTATTTTGTGGTCTATGTTGTGTAGTCCTTGAGGGATTACTAAGGAGTCGCTCTTTATGTTATTATGATCATAGGAGATGATAAGTTTAGATTTGAAAGGAGTATTGCTCCAGCAGGACCAGACCNGGAAGAGCTGGTTTTACAGAAAGAAAGTTGGAATAATCTGGTTTAAAATTTCATTCATGTGACCCAGCAGGTTGTGGTAGGTGGCCAGGATCAATCTGGCAGCATGGTGCTGTGGCTGGATTTGGGATTAGCTTCCCAGACAAGGACAGAGCAGCACTCTCCAGCCCTGTGTTCTGCTGCTGCATCTGTGGTCAGAGGACAGCTCTGAAAGCCATTTCTCTTCTTCTACCATGTGGGCTCTGGGACCAAAATCAGGTTGTCCAGCTTGGTGGCAAGGGCTTGTACCTGCTGAGCCATCTCATTGGTCCCTGGTATTATTAATTACTTTAGTGACAATTATATTACAAAGGGATGCAACTCAGGGACAAGCCTGGTGGAAGAGACAGAGAAGACAAAGTATAANGACTTATGGCACTTAGTGATTGGAAAACTCNGAGGTGTCCTAACTTCGATTTCTAGGGCTAGAAGATGGAAGGGAGATGAGGGTCACTAATTAGACAACAGCTTTGAGTCAAAGCAACAATAGAGTGTTTTGTATTCTGGAGCAGATGTTCCAATCGCCACTAAAATCTACCATTCAGAAGCAACAAGTAATTCCTATCTCCACACGCCCCTGCCTTGTGTCATCTCCTCCCTCTTACCAATGGAGATTCTGTTCGTAGATCCATGCCTTCCTCTTCCAAATTCTCTTACATAAATGGTCTGCTGTTGGATCTGGTAGACATCTTTCCTAGGGCTCTCTAGTGTTGTTGCTGGTGGTGAAACTTGTCCCAGGATCTGGTCCTTTCCCTAACTAGTATCTGTAACATCTCTTGCTCTTACATTTATTTATTTTGTTTTCATGCTGGGGATTGAATCCAGGCTTTTGTGGATGCTGCATGGCGCTCAGCTATACCCAAGCCCATGAAATAGTTCTCAATAAATGCCTTTATCTCTGAGATGAATGACATCTATTTCCTCTCAAGCACATTAGCCCATCAGCATGCCTGTGTGTCCATCAACCTAGAAGTGAATCAAGCCTCCTCACTTGGGTTTCTTACAGTTTAATCTTAGCACTTTATTTCTCCTCAATGGGCAGTAGACTGGNCTGAAAGTTACAACCTTCTCATTTCTTGGTCTTTGTGGCAGCCAGCCCCATCCTGAGGCTACCTAGGGATCAGTCTGAGTTACCTCGTTAACATAAACTCAGGCAAGATCAAAAGGCACTCCTTTTGGAAAAACAAAAGTCAGGTTCTGTCACTCAGGAAATTCCAGAGGTTTTAGGAGCTCTGAGCCTAGAGTCAGGTACAAAGACCAAATATATTTCTTATTACACCACAAATACTTTTTCAATGATGAAACAGTTATGTTTTTAGAAAGCACATCCAAATTTTTGTAAGCCAAACCCATTCCATTCTAATCAAATGGAACCAATAACAGACTATGTTGGAATAACGTACCTCATGTCACGAGATGTTTTAATGGTGCCTCAAATAGTGTGGCCTTCAGGAGGGTCCCTGGAGCAGGTNGTTGATCTCAGATTTTGGAGCAAAGGAGGTCATAAGAAGCCAGGAGATACACAACTACAAAACTGCCAAAGTTTAGACTTGAATCCATATTTTCTGATTCCAAATCCAGTACCCTCTACCCTATATCAGAGCTTCCATCTTAATCTTAAAAGCATA
>LZPO01044490.1:112742-127646 GCA_001675575.1 Neotoma lepida | reverse complement strand
TTTTTTTCCTTCCTCTGGTAAATCATTTGAATTACATCAGTTTCTATTACACCTAAATAAGCAAAAAATCTGTAAGTCTTCTTCTTCCTTCTTCCTATATAATGAGAAGCATAATCTAAACACTCTTTTGTGGGTTGCTGTGTTCAAACAGCTTCATCAATCTATTACTGATTTATAACATACTGTCTATAACCAAAAGGTATAATTTGACACATTTTTACCTGTAAGCCACTATATTAGTCAGGGTTTTCTAAAGGAACAGAACTGATAGAATGAACACACATACACACAAATATGTAAATTAACAATAATATAAATATAATATAAATTAACTATTAAAATATATATATATAGAGAGGGGGGGTTTACTCGAGTGGCTTACAGACTGTGGTCTAGCTAGTCAGTCCAACAATGGCTGTCTACCAACAGAAAGTCCAAGAATCCAGTAGTTGTTCCTGGATTCCAGGCACCACAAGGCTGGATGTTTTAGCTGGTCTTCAGTATATGCTAGAATCCAGAAGAAGTAAGCTCTAATGCCAGTGAAGGAATGGATTTGCCAGCAAGAGTGAGAGCAAACAGGCAAAGAGAGAGAGAGAGCTTCCTTCCTCCGTGTCCTTCATTCAGGCTCCCACCAGAAGGTGTGGCCCAGATTAAAGGTGGATCTTCCCACCACAAAAGAGCTGGATTAAAAGTAGGTCTTCCCACTTCAAATGATTTAATTAAGAAAAAAAAAGTCTCTCACAGGTATACCCAGCTACTTGGGTTGTAGTTAATTCCAGATAGAGTTGAATTGATAGCCACCAATGCAATCAAGCGGCCCCATCATCTTAAGGTTTCCTTCTAACTGTTTTTCAGTCCTTCCTTCTCCCCTGGCCCTCCCCAGGCGCCACATCATTTAACAGAAATATGTTGTGTTATTTATGTTGTTTGTCTCGTGTTTTGTTAAGTAGCTATGGCCATATTTATTCAACAATCCTTGTAAACATGACATAGGCTAATTTCTGTATTTTATATTTTAGTGTGACAAACAGTGCATTATTAAATAATCTTGTACATATCTATGTCTCCGTTGTAGACATACATCCTCAGGGCAAATTTGGCAAATTCAGGCTGCCTAATTTTCAGATAGTTTCAGATATAATTGTGTGGATGAGGCCTAAGCTTGCTTAGCCATGTTAATTAGCTGAGTTCCTTCAACCACGTATGAATTACGCTGATGCTCTGTGTGCATAATCTAATCACATCTTTGTACTTCCTGATGCTAATTCTTGTTTTAAAAACAAAAGGAATCTTGAGATTCAGGGAGATAATTCAATGATTCTTAAACACATTTGTGTCTGGGCCTTTGTGACAATCTGATTAAAGCAATGAACTTTCCTTGGAGAAATTCATCCACATAACCTTAGACCTCCAATTGCTGGGCATTCACAGATGCTCCTATTCTTAGGCGCTAATCCCCACAGTTATAGGTAGACGGGAAGCATACCTGTGCTTTATGCTTTCCCTTCATCCCTCGTGCTATCAGGATCTACACTTTTGATGAATGAAGTGATCAGAAGAGAGAGAGAGAGAGCGAGAGAGAGAGAGAGAGAGAGAGAGAGAGAGAGAGCAAGCTCTTATTTGTCCCTGCAATGTGTGTGGTGTGTTGTTGCAGAAGCTACAAAAAAAGGACAGGCGATATCTTAACTACAATTCTATGTTCCCTTATTGAACACTTACTATGTGCCAGGTACTAATCCAGTTATGATGGATACTAGTTAAATGGTTCAACTAGTCAGCAACCTCATGGAACATTCAATGGCGGTGACAGAAAGCAATTGAATCTAATCAGCTGCTGCAGATAAGTATCATGGAGGAAAGTAGAAGAGAAAGAGGATCTTCCTGTTGAAGAAGGGCTTTGAGGAAGACGGGAGGCACTGAAGGGTTTTTTAGTGGAATGTGAACATTTTATGGCCCATGCTTTGAAAAGCTCACTCTGGGTTCTGTTTGACAAAAGCTGTGAAGGGCAAGAGCGTAAGCAGAGAAATCAGACGTTGTTGCTAAGTGAACAGGTAAAAGCCAAAGGTGGTCGCAGCCTGTGAGTGAGAAATGAATGCCATCTTTGGAGCAGTAACTGAGTGTCTTTGCTTATGTTCTGGTGGCTTGTGATTAATGGGGTATCCACAGGATACATGAACCCCACCTGCAGGATTCCTAAGTGAACATGGGCTCAGACTAGGAACTGCTTTGTTGAGGAAAGTGTCTGGTCTGTGTTGGCTGGCTTACCAGACAGCGTTGAGCTTAACAGAGATGAAAAATGAAAAACATTAATGAACTATGGCAGAGCCTCCTCTGCCTTCTAATAAATCTGAGCCTTACTGCTCTTCCAGCAGTGGAATTATACTTGGAGTTTGGACCAAATTGCATTAACTGTTGCTTCCGTGTACTCAATAAAAACAGAAGAAGCATGACTCATATCCCCACTTATAAAAGTAATGCTTTTCAATACCGAGTGAGGGCTGCAGGAATGGGTCCAGATAGATCTCAAGAACTTTTTCCTTGTGGATCACCATGGTCGAGGGCTGGCTGTTCTCTCTCTTTCTTTCTCTCTCTCTTTCTGGTTAATGATTTAGTGTGTTCAGTTAACCCCAAACCACTCAAAAGCTTGGCCTGCCTCAGGGGTACGTGGTTAAGAAGCAGCCACACTGGTATATTCCAGTGTGAGCCAGAGTCTGAAGAAGACAGTGAGATGTCAAACAGTCAGCACCAGGAGCTCAGAAGGAAGCTGGGTCATCAGAGNCAGAACACAGTCATTAACTATGTTTAATGTTAGTTAATTAGCATTAAATTCAGGGATTCCCTGAATTCAGCACTGATTCTGNTCCTCCCTGCCTGACCTTTTTCTTTCTGTGCCTAGATGAAGTGAATTAAGGTAGTGCCTGACATACAATAATGAATCAGGTGATAAATGTGTTATTATCTGATAGTAATGCAACTCAGAGAAGAGTAAAGATAAGTAAAGTCAGGACAGCTACTGAGGGACCAGATTGCAAGAAAAGGCCTCAAACTCTCTGGCTAAGATTCAAGTGGTGGCACCCTAGTGACATCCATATCACAGCCCTTGGAAGAGGTGAATATATCACTGACTGTGCATGACAAAAGAGCCTTTGCACGTATGACTAAGTTAAGGGTCTTGAGATGGCGAGATTATTCTGACAGGTCCAACATCAATGAGGCAGACAGAGGATCAGAGGGAGAAATGTGGCAACACAAGGATTGCAGTGACTGGGGCTATAAGCCAAGGAAAACAGGCAGTCTCTATGAGCTGGAAAGATAAACTCTTACTACCATTAATAATAATAATAATAATAATAATAATAATAATAATAATAATAAAAACAGGTTCCTCTCCACCCTCCTAAAGGAATTAGTCTTGCTGATGCCTTTAGTCTGACGACACTGAACTTGGACTTCTGACCCCTAGAACTCTAAGATAACATATATGTGTGTTGGTTTAAGTTGATGGTAATTTGTTACATCAGCAACAGGAAACTAATATTATCCTTAAAACTCAAACAAACACATGTACTTCTGTTTTATTTCTGGGGTGAGGGTGGGGTCACGTTTTTTGGTAACAGATTACTCCAGCAAGGGGTCTAAGCAGCCATTGCACATCCCTCACAGGTTTCTGGCCCCTAAAGTCATAGAGGGTGGAGTTTGCTTTACTTCATTCACTGATTGGGTCATGTAGGTAAGAATCTATATCCTGGAGTCATGGTCCATAATACCAACTGACTGGAAAAAATGGAAAGTATGTTTGCACAATTTATTTAAGGGTATTACACTTTATGTAGCAGTTTGTTCAAGTTTTAAGCCTTTTTGTTGTTATTGTTTTGTTTTNATACAGGGTCTCTCTAAGTAGCCCAGGCTTGTCTCAAAGACATGATCCTCCTACCTCAGTCTCTGGAGTGCAGGGNTTTCAAGACTTCACCATCATACCTAGGGGGTAGCTGTATTTGATGAAAATGATAGTGTTTACCAGTGAATGACTCAGGCACCAGTGTGAATATTTTAAAATCTATAATGAATGCCTTTGAAATGTTCGCAATAACATTTTACTTTACTGATTTTTTTTAATCAATAATTTGACTTATAATTAGAAACATATCAATATAGAACCTGTAAATTTTGAGTTTCACTTATGGTCTCTCTTATTTATTCATGCCTTCAGGTGACNTTTGTGGAGCCATTTACTGCCAGCATGATGACAAGGGAGCCAGACAANGAACCAACAGGAAAGTACAGCAGCCTGTCGAAAGCCATGAAGAAACAGCATGATGCCCAGGTATTANGCACCTGATGAAAATCCACAGAATGGTAACAGAAATCCATTCCTTACTATCCTGAAGGCTGTGAAGACCAACATCCAGTCACCAGCACATTCAGTGTCTCAGGGCTGCTTCTCTGCTCCCAGTTTGGTGCCTTGTTACCAGTCTCTGGTGGGGACACGTGGCAGGAGAGGGTTTTGCCTGAAGGTATGTCTGGGCAACACATGCATGCAGTGCCCATGGAGGCCAGAAGAGGTCATCTGATACCTTGGAACTGGAATTAAAAGCCGGTTTTGAGCCACCATGTGGGTGCTGGGAACTGAAAAGTAAGGTCCTCTACAAGTGGACCTCTAACTGTTAGTTAGAGCCTGGTAAGTAATCTCTCCAGCCCCCTAGCCTTTTTATAAGGAACTGATTCTGTCCATGATGGTGGAGACTTCATGAAGACCCTGCTCTTAATAACGTAGTACTGGGAGTTAAGTTCCAACATGAAGTTTGGAGGGACATAGACACTCAAACTACAGTGGATCATGTAGCAAAATAGAAATACACTCTAAACACAGTGAGACTGTGTCCTGAGAANGCTTCATCACAGATCAGAGACGGGGTCCAAGACGGATCTCAAACTGTTAACTATACAGGTTAAGCTGCTTATTCATTTTAGGATAGAGCTCGAGTCTCAGCCTGTTGGTCAAAAAGTGAGGTCAAGAGAAGACTTTCTTAAAATAGACTCACACTAAGTATAGATTTGTATTACTCTTGTTAGTTTGTTTTGCTTTTTGTTTTTCAAGACGGAGTTACTGTGTAGCCCTGGCCAGCCTGGTACTTGCTCTGTAGACCAGACTAGATTCAAACTCACAGAGAGAGATCTGCCTGCCTCTGCCTTCCAAGAGCTGGAATTGTTTGTGTTACTTTGAATTTGTCAGTGACCTGCTCTCTATTGCATACTTTGGTTTAGTCAGTGAGTGAAGCTAAAACTGCATAGGGATTGGTCTCACTTACCTGGCAAGGATCTGTCCCAGGTTTTCATAGTTGGAGGGCAGGGACTGGAAAGGTCATCTGAGTTCCTTTGGCAACCCAATGTAATGACAATGGCGGTGCTCGCTTCTCAGGGGCAGGTTCCTGTACTGTGTCACCTGCCTGTGTCCAAGGTAACTGTTATTAGGTATGAACTACTCAGCTTAAAAGATGTCTAGTGTTTCTCCAGGCACAGGGGATACATTGCCATGNTTAAAGACCTTTGAATCTGTGTCCCTAAGCACAAACAACTCCCACATACAAGCTGGGTATTTTCTCATCTTTCACTCATTCCTCCCTTTGGCCTTGCTGTCAGCTTTGGGCTTGGCTATCAGATCTANTTTTACAGTGGTGACCTTGGATCTTTCAGCAGTTATCACTCTCTATCCCATCTCTGGGGCTTTGTGGCTCACCACTCTCTCTCTCTCTCTTCCATGCCCCCACCATCCTTGAGTTTACTTCAGCTCTTCTGAAGAGGCGATTCTATCAGGCCACACATATGTGAACAGCCCCTCATCTTCCAAAGTTTCCTTCTGTGAGCTTGAAACTAAGAACTCAGAGTTCTTCATGAAATCACATAAAGGCTGCATCTGGGGCTGGAGAGGTGGCTCAGTGGTTAAGAGCACTGATTGTTCTTCCAGAGGACCCGGGTTCAATTCCCAGCACCCACATGGCAGCTCATTGCTGTCTATAATTCCAGTTCTAGGAGGCTCAACACTCTCACACAGACATACAAGCAGGCAAAACACCAATGCACATAAAATAAAATAAATAAAAATTTAAAACAAAGAATGAGATAAAGGCTGTATCTGAAGGACAGATTATTGAAGTGGGCTTTGTAGTAGTGATGGGGAACAGGTAGATTAGGGGCTCCACCAACAGTGCCAGGAAAACACATCCTGGCATTGAGAGCTTGCTTGGAGGCTCTACCAGGGCACTGCTATATGTAGATTCTTTATGAACAAGTAGTCGGCTTCTACAGAGTGTACAGCTTTGGGGAAATAAACATGCCAAGAAAGATACATATGTCTCTGTGAGAGAAGAGAAGGGGATACTTGCCTGGCCAGATCAGCTGAATAAACCCTGGGACTAATGGAGTGACACATGTCACAACCACATTACCTCATAGACAATACATCAATCCTGACTTAGAAAAGTAGGTCTTCCACTTATTAGCTGTGTAAACTTGGGCCAACTCCCCACTGTAAAGTCTCAGCCTGCTAATTTAAAAAAAAAATCAAAACTAATGACTCAATGGCTCAGGTAGATACTGCTTAGGGCTTGGTACATGGTAAATAATGATGACCACCACTGGCTGCCCCTCTTGTTTCTTTGGCACAAATTTACTCACCAACATCATAATGGCCTTAAAGTGTCTAAGGATATCTAACTCTCACCAGGTATAATGCAAAATAAGTGTGTGCTTATAACACTATGTGAATACTATTGGAAATCATAGTGGGAAAATGTGTGGTGGTGTGATTCATGAGAAAGATGGTATGGTGGTTTTCTGGAAGTTGCTTACTCACTGAACATGGCAGATGACAAGTGGCAGAGTGGGCTGATCCACAACTTCATAGGGACTACACTAAGGACATTCTTAGCTTGGTGGGATAAATGGAGCATAACGGTGGAGAGAAGTCCTTCCCAGGAGACACATAAACCAATGTCNACCCNGTTCTTTAAGGCTACAAAGACAAAACAAACTGTAATTCCAGCAGTCCATCTTGTAGAGCCAATGAGTTTATTGGACTTCCTGACAAAGCATGAGAAAGGAGTTACAGGAGTGTGGTGACTCCAAAGCAGCCACCACCAGAGAGTCTCAGCCCAGCATGGAGGACAACTAGCTGTATAAGTGTCCCCTTCAGTTAACCCTTCCCATTTTATGTACTTTAGCAACTCCCAGGACTCTGATGCTACAAATAATCAGGGTGGATTTGCACACAGATGAGTGGGAAGTGCAGGAAGACACTGCTAGCATGTCAGGTGAGGGAGGGGACATCAACAGTCAACAGGCCCACTAGTGGTCTCTTGCAAGCAGTCACAGCAGATCTGATGAAAATGGTGAGTTTGTTTGTTTGTTTGTTTGTTAGACTGTGTTCTACTACAGCCAGAAAGATGTCATAAGGTGTGGAGAGAACCTTGAATGATAGATTGAACAACGGACTGTGCATTCTAGAGACCTAGGGCCTGGGCATTAATTCAGGTTCCAGTTCATAATAAGAAGGCAGTGGCACTCAAACATTGCATAGCATTTAATCTCATGAGTAAACGAAAACAATTATATTAATCTATCTCCAGAAAGCGAGCATTCAGGTATGTTGCAATCTGTCAATTTTGTTTGGGAAATTCCTAAGCAAATTGCAAAGAACTCACAGTGTATCTCATTATGCATACATGAAATTCCTCTAGAAATTTCTAGAATTCTAAAAATTCTTCTGGTGTATAGACATGTAAATGAACCTNGTTTTGCAGTGTAAGATCATCTTCTACATGACCAGATATTGCCTAATCGCTCTTCACGTGGTTGTACCAGCTGAGACTCCCATCATCACAGTATGAAAAATTACAACTTCTCATCTTAACATTTGCTCTCAGTCTTGAAGGAGTATTGTTTCTTGTGCCAAACAGTTTGTGTAAAAACCTATCCCATGGGAGGGGTGAGAGTGTGGATCTCATTTATTCGTTTCTAGAATATAAAATAGGAACCTGAATGCTTTCATTTGTTCATATAATTTTCCTACTTTCTATTTTTATGATTTGAAGACACTCTCTGGAGGATAGTAATGATTTACATCTTATGCATGCTGCAACTTTCATTTCCCAGTTTTCTTTGTTAATTCACTTTGTTCATTTGTTTTTTATGTGGTTGTGCAAGTTACATGGTGTAGTCATTATTTTTGTGTTTCTGTGACCAAACTATCTGATAGAAACAAGTTAAGGCAGTGGAAGTTTCTTTTGAATCATGATTTCCAAGGATTTCAGTGCATCACAACATGGGAGCCAGAGGGGAACAGCTCCCCTGTCAGTGAGCAAATGAGGAGGAGGACAGCTGTTCACATCTCAGTAGCCAGGAAGCAGGAGTACAGCAGGACAGGGGAAGAGCCAGACTGTCACTTCCAGGAATCCATCCTATTCCCACCAGCTAGATCCCACCTCCCAAAGATTCTGCACCCCTCTCAAATAATGTTACTAACTGGGAAACACAGTCTAAGCATGAGCCCATTGAGGGACATTTCAGATTCAGCCCATAATATACGATTAGAACTAAATTTGCCTAATTAGTCTCTTTTTAAAAAGCCTTTTATAGAAATTCANTTTCAACNCAGAGAGCACAGTANTATAGTCCCACTTCATTACAGTTTCTGTCTAGAAGTTTTACAACTTTTGTATCATTACCTGCTTGCTACAGGAGTCATCTTGACTCTTATATATGTGTTAGAAGAAATAGGCCTTTAAACACTCAGGAAAATGATCATATCATCTAAAAGTTGAAAGAAAATAGGCCTCACACAGCCCTTAAATACACCAAGCAAAGAAGCCAAATACAGTGGAGGCTAAACAGGTGTGGAAAGATCTCTAGTAAGGATACCCTGGCCAGCAAACCTCCCACAAAGGAGGCAGGATGCCAAGGTAAATGACACGCCCAGCAGGGAATGCCAACTGCCCCTGCTGGAATAGCCTCAAGAAGTTTGAAAAGGACTTTGTTGGCCAAGAGGAGGGAAAACAAGGACTCACATACATTGCCAGAGGAAATATAAATGGTTACAACCTCTATCACGGTCAATTTGGCATCAGCCTTTAAATTTAAAACGTCGGAAGCCTTTTGACCCAGTAGTTGGGACTNCTAGCACTCTACACTATAGAAATATTATTCATCTGGAGATNAAATGATATGTGTCCAGGCTGTTCATCACTTTTTTTTTTTTTGTAATAGAGAAAGGTTGGAAGCAAATTCAATTTCCATCAGCAGGAGACTGGATGGGTAAATAATGGCCTGGCTACAGAATAAAACACANTATTGATGAAGGAGGCAGTTCTCTATGTGCAGGCATGGGACAACCTCCAACGTACAGTGAGAGGTAGAAATGCCANGGTCCGTATAATACGGCAGGTGATTAATAAGGTATCAAATAAGATACCTTAATATGCACTGAAGAACCTTGGGAGGATACCCAAGTGGTTATGTCTGAGTGATGGAAGAGGTGGTAAAGGATAATGAGGAAGAAATTTGTTTGCTTATTGGTTGGGATCAAATCTAGTGCCTTAGATGTACTGGGCGAGCATTCTACCACTGAGCTATACCCCCAGACTAGAGGCTTTTTCATCTTTTGAAAAAAATTTCCACACTCTTTCATCTTCAGATACAAATGGATTCAGATGGATCTACAGGTTCAACACAATCCCTATCAAAATAACAGCTTCCTTTTTGCACAAATTGATTTTAAAATTCAAATGTAAGTGTAAGGGATATACATTATCAAAATAACCTTGAAAAAGATCAAAGTTGNAGGAGTCACACTTTTTTATCAATTAGTAAATTTGTTTAAAAAAGCAAAACCAAACCCAAATGGCAAATTTCCCATTTCACTTCTTTAAAAAAAACTGAGTGGTATTCCATGTTTCTCCACAGCGAGCTCAGTATATAACTCACTATGGCCACCATCTTNAGCCTAATGGTGAAGAATAGAAACCTGTACCCAAACTACTTGATTTCTTTTACAGGTATTTATGAACCAGGCAAATAGCTCCACACNTCTGTGCCCCAGTTTCCTCTCTCATGAATAGAAATTACTGTAGCATTTATTTCATAGATTTGTTGTGGAACTCAAATGAGTGAATTCATGCCAAGTACTCAAAACTATGTCTGGCATTTAAGTAACCTTCTAATACATATAGGCTGTATGGTTATAAACCCTTCATTTTATTTCTACATATTAAAAAAAAATCTTAGTATTACTTGCTGTGGAAAAATCCTTCTGTACACTGTGAAGATGTGTTGCTCTCATTGTTAATAAAAAGCTGATTGGCTGATGGCTAGGCAGGATTTTGGGGACAGAATGAATGATAGGGAGAAGAAGGGTGGAGTCCACAAGACACAGAGCAAGCAAGATGGAAAGTACACACATGAGGTAAAGGAGTCTCAGGACAGCACATAGATTAATAGAAGTGGATTAATTTAAGTTATAAGAGTTAGCTAAAAACAAGCCTAAGCTATTGGCTGAGCATTTATAATTAATATTAAGTCTCTGTGTGGTTATTTGGGAGTGGCTGCCAGGANACAAGAGAAACCCCTCCTACACTTACNAACAGTTTGCTTTTAAAATTCTAGGTTTTGCTTTTTAGTTTTCTTAGTATTAATTAATATCTTTTGCATGTCTTGTCTCTTGTCTGTTTCTCTTGTTGCTCTATAACTAGTTTCTCCTATTGAATCTTAGATAACTCATTGTAGACCTTTCTTCTTTTCCTATAAATGCAGCTATTAGAAAGTTATGATTTACCACCAATACTACTTTAGCTACGGCCAGCATTTGTAGTGTGTGTGTGTGTGTGTGTGTGTGTGTGTGTGTGTGTGTGTGGTTTGTTGTTATTTTATTGTTTTTCAGTTCTAGTACTTCTCTTTCTAATATAATTTTTGTTTAACCTATAAATTATTGAAGAGTTTTGTTTCTCTTTTTTAAAGAAAAGAATTATCTTCTCTCTCTTTTTAAAGATTTGTTTTCTTTTTATTGTTTGTGTGCATGTGCCTGCATATATGTGTGTGCATATGCGTGAGTTTATGTGTGTGTGCGCCTGTNTGTGTGTGCATATGTATGTGAGTGAATGCATGTCACATGTGCATTAGTGCCTGAAGAGGTCAGAANAGAATGTCAGATCCCTTGAGCTGGAGTTACAGGTGGTCATGAGCTGCTTGACTGAACTTGGGTCTTCCTCAAGAGCAGTAGGTACTCTGAACTGCTGAGCAATCTTTCTAGCCTGACCCATCTTTTATAGCAAGTGGGGATGGAGAAAAAGAGAGGGGGAGAGAGAGAAAGAGAAAGAGAAAGAGAAAGAGAGATGAGTTGTTTTCTTTTTCTTAACTGCTCAACTCAGACTTCTTGTTTGCAAACAAGGAAAAGGAACGCAGTATATAAGGAGCAGCGGAGGGCAGGTATTACCTTCTGCTATGCTGCCTTTTTGACTTATTTAGATCCATTCCTGCCAGAATATCAGTACCAGGANGGTGGGGACTTCTGCTGACTGTTCTGTTCACTGCCCTCATCCTGGCACCCAGAGTAACCACACCAAAGAGGAAACAATATACACAAAAACCATTATTTAAATAGACATCAGCAAAGCAAAGCCTGGATAGAGCTCAATGATTCCTCCAGGAGTAAAAAAAGTACAAGAATGTCACTGGGTGATTGCTATTACCTCATTATTACTGTCTGGCAGCAGTGGTTGAGAGTAGGCTGTGCTTTAGGTGACAATTATTAATGACAGGGTTTAGGAATGGCAGCAGAAGTGACATGTAGGCATTCATGAAGGATTTCTTGTTCATTAATCTTTTTTTTTAAAACCAGTTTGGGCTCTTTATTTTCTATTTAAACAATTCCTTTGGCATGTATTAATTCCTCTTCAGTGTTGGCTAAAACTCTATTGTTTCCTGACTCATTTATTGTATCAAATGCAGAGCCACTGAAGAATGGAATTGGTTATAAATCAGCTCTAAGGCTCCAATTGGAAAAATCACTGAACGAAATGGAACTGTTTGACGACATCAACTTCACAGATGAGGCAACTCTAGGAAGCCTGGATCAGGCCCTCTTGATGTCCGAACTCTCGAGCCTGTTTGCCAGCTAGGAAGGTCTGCACTACCTATGCAGTCAGTGACTTGGAGAGGGAGGAAACAACTTCTCATAAAGCAAGGTTGTGCCTTCAATCCTGCTTCAGCCTCCCAGGGTCTCAGATAAACATATTCTCAGCAAGCATATTCCCCCCAGCAGCTTAACATAAATCACTGTAGTAGTCTGTACTGACCACTCCTTAACTTCAGAATTTGTTTAAGAGNAGGTTAGCTGATGACTGGCTTGTTGAGTGGGACAGAGGGCCCATCTCTTTGTTATAGTATGTGCAATAGAGGGTGTGGGGCCTCCTGCTGGTAAATGATTTTATGACTTAAATCCTTAATTTTAAGGATTGCCTCTTAAGACCATTCTCACTGCTTGGTCTATTCTGTAACAACTTCAAAAAAGATGGTGCACTTCCTTCTGCAGTTTCCAATGCAGATGCACTACATGTCGATACAATTTTTACGGTAGTGTTTCTTGAAGCTGTTTACTGTGCAGCATGGTCTGTACTGAGATGCCGACTTGCTTCTCTGAACTGAATTTTCCATGGAAATTGTCCAGCGCTTCTCCGATTCTCAGGCGCTTTATCTGACAGCCTTTCTTCCTGCAGATAATGGCTGGCAGCAACCCACAGCGCAGGGGTTATATGCTGTACTTTTGAAAAAGTCTTGAATGGAGCCATTGTACCCCTGAGATGGTCTGCATGTTTGACTGAACAGAGAGCGGGGTGTAAAAAAGGCACCTTGTATGCAACTGTTGGCAAGGTTGTGGAGTGAATTAAAATCTCCAGAAAGTCTGGGCAGTGCTGTTCAGAGGGAGCAATGAACCCTCTGGAAGTACTGTTAGCTCAGACATTCCAATGCAGTGAGGCAGCCTCAGGGACTAGGCTCCCTCCAGTGGCATTTACAGACGGGGTGAGCAGGGAACATTGATCTGGATCCTCTCTTTGCAAAGATTTGGGAAAGGCACCCCTTTGTAGGGGTGGAGCCCGTGGATCATCACACTTGGGTGATCAGCTTTCTGTTTGTGGGACCTACATTTGTCTTGGTTCTCTTGGTGCAGTGACTCAGTTGGGCGACTTGACGTTGACTGCCTGTAAATCCACCACTTTTCGGCAATCTAATTCCCACAACAAATTTAAAAGAAAGAACAACCAACTGGAAGTCTGAGGGTGCCAGGTGATGATGATATTTGAGTTACTAGATTTATGAAATGAACTATAAAAATCACAGTNTAAAGCTGTTTATAAAAGTCCACTCTGCTTATCTGTTAGTGAAGGTATTTCATGCTACTCCCTCCACTTACTTACCTGTCCAAGTCTGAGGTTGGAGTAAATGACCATTTATTTCTTATTGGTCTAAAACTGAAATCCTAAATGCCTAATGAACAAAGAATTTCCCCCAAAGCCTTCTGCTAAGGCTTTCTGAACCAGCTCTAGTGGGAGGCAGTAACATTAGTTTTTATTAAAATCCTAGTGGTAAGAAAACAGCAAAACAGTGTAAGGATAGGGCTGGCAGATTTTTTTCTTATGGGCAGAATTCTTTGGCTGTCTTGTGCATTCTTGTTCCAGCCTCTCCTGTGCTCTAGAGGCTCCAAGAAGGGGAGATCTTTTTCAAGAGAGACCTAAGCTGAGCAAGAGCAGAGCCTGTGGGAGGCAGCCATGATCCAGATACGTAGGTCAGCGAAGTTACAGGTAGAGTTGGGGGAGGTTGGGGGCTGGACATATCCTATTGTGTGGTTCATAATGGCTACGGCGTGTTGGCCCCCTCCCATGATGCGGAGTTAGTATGGAGGGGGATAGAGAGATATTGAAGGTTTCTGCATTAATTAAAGCTGTGGAGGAGAAAGACGATGGCTGTGGTATAAAGGGTTGGTTTGGTCCAAGGGAAAGACAGATGTGAGATGTGAGCCAAAGGATCAGTTCTGATTGAATGTGTGAAGTGGTGTTAGGCCAAGGGTCTCTGTAAAATAGGTAACAAAGGAGAAGGCACCGGTTTAGGCAAACGGGAGGAGTTTTGGTTTTTCTCCAGGTCTCTGGCTCTCCCAACTGCAGACAGGGCATAAAACTTTTGCCAGTAGCAGAGGATGCTCTATGTAGAGCTGGCAGCTGTGAAAAATCTCCAGATTTGCTTAGAAAAACCAAACATATGGGTGTTTTTTAGAGGTCATAGGAATGGGTTGTCACACACAGCAAGAGGGTTGTCTTGAGCACAATAATAGTGTTCTATAAGTACTCGTGAAATGAATGGATGAATGACAGTGCTATGCGTCTCGCTGCTGACACCTATTAGAGAAACTTGGGTCAAGTCACTTAGGAACCTGGGCCTCAGTTTCCGGGTCTGTCACCCAGAGACAGTCTGTCTGCAGGAGGGGAGGCAGTGTGAGAGGACTCGGCCCCTGAGGTGTAAAGAGTTCTCTCTCTCTTCCAGGAGCAGGGTGACCCGGCATAGCTGTCGCCAGCTCCCTCCTGGGCCTGAGCTAGAGAATGGCTCCTGGGCGCCTTAGCCTGGGGGCCAGGCGAGGGTCGNCTGGACTGCCAGGGCGGGATGGCAGGGTGGTGGGGGCGGGCCCNGTCCCGCAGAGTCGGGGGCGGGCCAGGCACTAGCCGCTCCCCTGGTCGCCCAGCGGCCCACAGAGGCGCTCGCGGCCTCTCACCCCGCGGGCGAGTTCTGGGAAAGCCCGGCCCAGGGCGGGGGCCCGCGCCGCCCCGGCTCGCTCGTTCGGCTCCGGGCAGCGCGCACTGCTGGAGC
>LZPO01044490.1:67181-79010 GCA_001675575.1 Neotoma lepida | reverse complement strand
AAAAGTAACTAAGACACTGCTCAAAGTCCTACAGCTGAGGGAGCAAGTAGGACAGAAATGCAGTTTGTGACCCCTCAAAAGCTGCTCTGGGATAAAGCAGAGAGTTGGGAATTCTATGCCTGTGTAGCTTCCACATTAATCAGAATGTAGACTGTTTTAAGCTAAGTGTAGTGACTCAAACCTGTTTTCTAAGCATTTGGGGAGCCTCGAGGCATGAGGACTGCTGCAGATGGAGGGCAGCCTGGGGTATATAGTGAGACCATATCTCAGACAAGAAACAGTAGAGCATGTTCAGTACTTCTTAGAGAACGCCACTTGGAATCCTTTCACTCNCTGCGCCCACTCCCTCAGTCCTCAGTTGGATTCTGTCTCCATAGCTCAACTTTGTATGTTTGTAGCAGCATTATTCTGTAGAACTTGATACCATTTTGAAAATGTTCTATGGACCTGAGCTTTCTAGTACAGCTGTCACTAACCCATATGACTCTTGAGTACCTGAAAGGTGGCAAGTGCAACCAGGGAGGCCAGGGACGGCTCTAACTTCTCGGTGTTGGAGTCACAGGCAGTTGTGANCTGCCTGATATGGGTGCTGGGAACCAAAGTTAGGTCTTCTGAAGGATCAGCAAGCGCTCTTGACTGCTGGGCCATCCCTTCAGCCCCAAGTTATAGTAGTTCTTAAAAAAAAATTATTCAGCAGTTTGTGGCTGCTGGGGTTGGGGAGGGAGTCAGTTTTCTTTTAGGATGTGGCCCTTTGTAGGTTACTCATGCTCTAGTGCGTGGCCCTATATACACGCACACAATGGCAACACTAATTGGACTCTGTGGGTTTAAAAAAAAAAGAGTATATGAAGTTGGAAGGAAGATGCAAGGAAGATGCAGTGGGCTGGTTCTCAAAGGAGTTGGAGGGAAGGAAGTGGGGAGTGATTTTGATCAGAAACACATTGTATATGTATAAATAAGCAACAAAAAACACTCTAAATACAAGACCCTTTTCAGGTAAATATATTTGAAAACCCGTTCCTTTTCTGTGGCTTTTCTTTTTAGTTTTTAAGTTTTGATTAAGCCCATTTCATCTTTTCCTTATCTTTATAGTTAGAGCTTCTTGTGTCCTAAGAAAATCATTTGTGTCTTAATGTCATTAACTTCCTCCTGGAAGTTTTACCATGTGGACTTTCTGTTTGGGTCTATATTCCATTGTGAATTAACCTNCAGTATGTCAGGGTATAGTGGGTCACACTCCAAGGCTGGAGATGAGTCCCATGAGCAGTGTAGCATCGAAATCCTGTCCTTCTTTTGACTTCAATCTGAATGCTTANGTGTAGTTGAAAGTTTCTTTGTCTTGCCTGGTCAGGCCCNGCGTTCCTCCGGCCTGGCNGTCCTGCAGCTGCTTAGACCCAAATAAACACACAGGGGCTTATATTAACTNTGAACTGTATGGCCATTAACTCAGGCTTATTACTGACTAGTTCCTACACTTAAATTAACCCATAATTTTTATCTATGTTTAGCCACGTGGCTTAGTACCTTTTCTCAGTTCTGCCTNGTCATCTTGTTTCCTCTGTGTCTGACTGGCGACTTGTGACTCCTTTCCTCTTCCCAGCATCCTCCTAGGCTGCTCGCTGCCTATACTTCCTGCCTGGCTACAGGCCAATCAGCATTTTATTTATCAACCAATCAGAGCAACACATATTCACAGCGTACAGAAAGATATCTCACAGCACTTACATTCTTAGTATTTCTGGGNAGATGACTGTATTTACCATAAGGGCTTCCTTTCCTTGTGACTTTTACAGCTGAGACTTGACTGAATATGGACAANCTTTTTGTGAACCTCCAATTTATCTTTTTGGCAACTCTATGAATGTATAAGTTATAGCATTCTCATCTACATATCAGGCAACATACCTTCATGCCTAACATACACAGAATATAAAGTCGGAGTATCTGGGTCTTCAGGGTCAGAAACCTGACATTTCAGACTCTGAAAGATTTCTAAAGGAGAAGGTTAAAGCCATGAGGGGTTAAACCTTTGTGGTTTTGGACAAGGACCCAGATGAGTACACCAGTGCCTTGGGGGATTGTTCGAAGCTTTATTTCCTGTGAGTTATGGAATTTCCATCGTAATAGTTCAGAGGAAGGAGGTCAAGAGGGAGTGGAGCTGCAAATACTTGGAAGAAGAAACAGTGGGGACCGACTTGTACCATGCAGTGTTTGTGTGTGGGCATGTGCACATCATACCCACGTGCCCCATGTGCACGTGACAGAGAAAGGGAGGACAGACTCATGAGAGCACAAATTCCTTCTTTAATCTCTTTGCATAGTGAGCCTGGGGGAAGAGTATGTATAAGCAAACAACTGTTCCCTAGCTGGCTGGCTGTCACCCACAGATACTCAGAGCAACTCAGTAAAGATGCAAGTGAGACTGTTAAATGCTGCTTCCGGCTTTCACAATCACCGTAGTGGTTTTTCTCATGATGGTGAAATCGATGAGCACCTTTCACTTTGATTGACTGGATAAAATGTTCTCCTGAGAACTTTGGGCAAACTCTCAGCTCTGCATTGGGTATCTATCCTCATCCTTTATCTTCTGTTATGTGTACTGTTCCCTCTCTTCAGCCTCCTTTTCTCTTTATGGCTATAAATAATTGCTATCTTTCTGTAAAGTCCCAGCTCAAATCCCCCATCTGTCAAATTGTTGCTGGTCTTCTGGTCAAGAGCCATCTGAACTATGCGCACTATAACAGGTGCAAAAACTGACAGTTTCCTGATAACTAAGGTTTCTTTATTTATTTGCTTATTTATTGGTGTATATTTATTGTACATGGTGCTAGGTTTCATAAATTTTCCTACAAGTATGTAACATACTTCATTTAATTCTCATGTTCATCTCATCACCTAAAACTGCTATTTCAGATCCAGCCATCACGTTTTTCCTCAGACTAGCAGAGAGGAATAAGGAGGGGAGGAGAGGGCCACATTCTGTACCTTCAAGGACATTTCTCAGAAGTTGCAAACCATTTTAGCTTGTATCTCATTAGCTGTAACATAATCACGCAGCCACATTTAGATATAAGGGGTAGCTATAACCCTGCCCTGAAATTCAGATATTATGTTANTGAGGATAACTATGAGCACAGATTTCCAGAGAGGAAGGGGACCACGACTAGGACTCTTTGCCACCCAAGTGATAAAGTGATACAGTGTTGTTGCAAATATTAAATGAGATTATATATATGTATAGATAGATAGATAGATAGACTACAGTTTGAAAATGTTTTACACACAGTACACGTTCTGTTAAGTATTAGCCATTGTTTTTTATAATTAAATTTGATAGACAGCCATCCATTCACTCAACCTATTCAGCAGCACTGAATGCTGCTGCTCTATTCAAATCCCTTTACCAACATCTAAAGAAGACCATCATCAAAGATGGTTCCCCCTTTGTTAAACAGCTCTATAAGACAGGGGATTCTTTGTTAGGCTGGGCTGAAGGCTTCTTTCCTAATAATTCATGTGCTTTGGCCCTTATCCTGCCTTTGGAGACAATATGAAACAAGCCTTTATTCATCTTGAGACTTCAGATAGGTGAAGACAACCATCAGGACTCCTACTTCATTTTCTGGCTCTAAACACGCAGCTCATCATCTCATTATTTATCTGGTACAGGGTTGGTGAGCCTCTTTTATAAAGGGCCAGATAGTAAAGATTTTTGGCTTTGTGTACCACATGGTCTGTGTCACAACCTCCCAACTCTTCTGCTATAATGTAAAACCAGACATAGATATGACATAAATGAGTAGATGTATCTGTGTGGCAGTAAAATTTTATTCATAAAGTCTGGTGACAAGCCAGCTTTGGGCCTCAGGCTACAGTTTTCTACCCTCTGTTTTAGCCCATGAAAAANCATTAGCACCATTATTCTTGGTTGATATGCCCCTATTCTGAAGCTAAAAACTTCCTCTGTGTCACTTCCCAATTCTTTATACCTTTTATCTGTTTTTCTTATCTTACTGCTTTGTCTATGATTTCCAACACAGCTTGTATCTCCATAGCTCTCTGTTTTGGTTATTCAGTTCCCTAATCATACTATCGACCTCCAATAAATCTCTACCTTAGACATATTACCTTGACACCCCCCCCCATATTACATATCCTTAGGCCATACATGCCTTGAACTCTCATGGGGTGGTCCTTTTCTANTCTTCCTCATAAACATGTCCATGTNAGAAAAACAATGAATCCCATTTTACATCCTTTTGCTTTTCATATCTGTTAAGAGTATGGTCCACATTTCAGTGCTTCTAATTTTGTTTAGATATTACCATAATGCTCACTGTAACTTTAATTCTAATATTACTTGACTGTTTCTTCTAAAGTCAATCCAGGACTACCTAAGAGGGTCTAGNTAGAAATTAGTATTTGTTGTTTGGCTAACCACCTTTGACATATATAATGTAGGTGTTTCTTCCTAATACTGATAACTCAAGAATGATAGCAATTGGTGGCCACAAAACTGATATTCAAGGAATTGATTTCAGTTATAAGCCAGAAATGAAACCCAAGCGGACCTGGTGAAGAATATGTATACAGTTGTCTCATGANAGTAAATTCAACACCAAGTCACTGCCACAGCAGAGCCATTGAGCCATAATTGTCCTTTCTTGTAATAATGTAGAATAACAGACATTTCCTCAGACTTGGTATCTTTCAAAGCATTTCATTCACAACCTTATTTTTGAAGGCGATTTGATTTCTATTTTGCAGGAGAGAAACTCAAATCTGACTGTAAAATATTTACCAGAGGTCCCAGACCCTGTATTTGGCTGTTCATTTCAGTTCGCATTGCCCTTCTCTGAAAAGCACATTGCGCCTCATCATTTTGCTGACTCCTACTTGTCTTTAATAATGCAGCCCAATCATCATCATCTCCAGGAAATCCACTGTGGAAATTAATCCTGCCTCGTGCCCACCATCTGTTTTAGGTGTTCTTCCTCAGTGTTGACACAGTGCTGTTTGTAACATACCTTGACTGGTAATTTATTAGCTCACAGAAATCATGGGCGAGATGCTTGCCTCATTTAATTTTGCACTCAGTAAACATTTGTTGAAAAAATGGAACATCCTGAGATGGAGCCAAGCCTAGGGAGTCAGTTCCCCCGTAATGTTTCTCATTCCTGAATACAGCTGGGAGCAAAACAAAGATCATCGCTTCAGTGGGCTGTATATAATCTCCAGCCTTCCGAAACAAACTCAAAAAAAAAAGATAGGCTGCTCCCAGCAGCCGTGTGTCTTTATAAACACCACAACCTGAACCCATGAGGTCTCAGACTGGATGGAGGAGGAAACAGTACAGTTCATGGTTAGATTTGAATCCTGTCTCCATCATTCCCATCAGTTGACTCTGCTTTTCTAGGCCTTGATTTCTAGTTTCCCAAATACAGAGAGCAGAACTTTCTTGTATTATCTGTTGCTATGTAACAATATACAACAAAATTTATGGTGCAAAGCAATAAACATGTTTTATTCCGTATAACTCCGTGNTTAGGATTTGGGAGAGGGCTTATGTGGTTGAGGCTCTCTTGTGAGGTTGCAGGTGCTGTCTGCAACTGTAATCNTTGGAAGCCTTGAGTGAGGCCGGAGGAGCCAATCTCAAGATCATGCACTCACGTGACTGACGGCAGCTGACCCAGAGTAACATGACCTATTCTCAGAAGTCCTCAAGGTTACTTCCCTTATGTCCTGTTTGTTAGAAGGAAGTCAGTAGAGTATCCCATATTCATGAGGAGAATCATGTCCTACCTTTTGTGAAGAAGAGTATCAAAGTGTTTGTTACTTAAAAGTCCTCACTTTTATTTCACAGGGTTGAGTGAGAATAAACTGAGATATTAATTGTTGTATATTTAGCGTAGACTTAGCACCAAAAATGTTTGTTCCTCTCTTCTACCTAGGACTACTTACCCTTTTCATAGATGAAAAGAACAAAAAACAGAAACAAAACATGGACCAGCTGTCAATTTGAAGGCTTTGAAAAAAAAAAACCAAGCAAACAAAAACTTTCCTAGAGTATAGCAAAGACCCTGAATCCAAATTAGTGACAGAACCCACTAAATTCTTGAAATAGAAAGCTGTTTGTGGATACATACTTTGATTTTTTTCACTCTTTTAAAAAAATGATATTATAATATAATTACAACATTTCTCCCTTCCCTTTCCTCTCTTCAAACCCTCCCACGTCCTCCTCTCTGCCCTCTTTCAAATTTATGGCCTCTCTTTTCGATGTTATTGTATGTTTATATGTATGTGCATATATAGAAAAATATAACCTGCTCAGTCTGTACAGTGTTACTTGTATGTATGTTTCCAAGGCTGAGCGTTTGGTATTGGATCACCAATTGGAAGACTATTTCTCCTGCTCTCAGTGTTCCTAAGTTGCCTATTGCTCTTTGTGTAGGGTTGAGGCCTCTTGGGCTTTTCTCTGTCTGCTTCGGTAATGTCTAGTATTGTCCTTGTTCAGCTTATGTTTAGGCAGTCGCATTGGTAGGTGTCCTTGGAAAAGAGTGACATCCATGTGACAAGTAGAAAGGCAGCACAGCTGGTGTTGGCAATGGGTAGTGACCTCAGAAGAGTTGCCTCAGGAGGAGGGGCTGCATCTAGGAAGAAAGGGTCTCTTGTGATGGGCGCTCTCTGGTCCCAACAGGCCTGAAAAAGCCTTGCTGACAGCATCTTCCACATCACATAGAAATTTGTTTGACTCTCTCTGGTAATAGCGTTGCACGCAGGTGCTGGCTGTCTACCCCACAGTTCAGTATGTACCGCAAGGAAGAGGTTCATTAATTTGATTAAAGAAAAAAAGACTAAGCCATTAAACTAGCTGAGCCACTTAAAATACTACAGTGTCATAAGTCAGTCTTTTATGTCTACTTACATTAAACTGAACACTTTCTTACTCAAATGAAACTGAAGGGATATTTTCTTTACATGTGTAACTTGTGAGGGGTTAGAGAGACTAGAAATGTTGACTAAAGATGCATTTTGAACTGTTTAAATCCACTATTGGTTTCCTTTTTGTCTCATCTCTTCTTTGTTACTGTTTGATTTTGTAAATGTTTAAAATTGACTGAATTTTAAATGACTTTAGTTTTAATGCTTTTTTTCCCTAAGTGATTGCTTTAGGATTCAGAGCGTACATCTTTAGTCCACCTTTAAGGAACCATATAATGATTCATGTAGAAGTAACCTTATAGCATTACTGTTCCAAGTCCCTTCTCTTGACCTCTGCTGTCTAGACAGTTCACCTCTGTGCTTATTAGAAATCTCAGGACACACAGTTACTATTTTGCTTTAAATGGTCAATTATCTTGCTAAGTGATTTAAAAAATGAAAAAAAAATCATGCACATATTTAATATGTTTAGACTATTTGCTCCTTTTAAAAATGATTTTTGTGTTTTTGTTTTATGTGCATTTATGTCTGTATGAGGGCATCAGATCACTTTGAACTGGGTTACAGACAGTTGTGAGCTGCCATGTGGGTGCTAGGAATTGAACCTGGGTCCTCTGGAAGAGTAGCCAGCGCTCCTAACCATTGAGTCATCTCTCTAGCCCCTATTTGTTCCTTNATATAGACATATCTAGAGTTTTCCTTATGCACAGGGCCTTCCTTTATTACTTTCTGTAGTTAACTCTGCTACTTGGTGAATTCTTCCGGCTCTGCATGTCTGAACAAAGGTCTTACTTCATTTTCATTTGTAGACAACATTTGCTGGGTATAGAATTCTGCTCAACAGCATTTCTTCTTACTCTACTCTTTCCTTGCTTGCACTGTTTATGACGAGAAATCTGTTGTGTTACCTTTGCAGCTCCTGTGTATCGCCCTAGCTTCTTTGGCCTTCCTGAAGTTACAGCTTTTTCTCTTCTGTTCAGACAGATACGGGGTTCTGCTTGGGTCTGGATACTCTAAGCAGGGGTGAGCTCAGCTATTTACACTGCGCTCACTTCATTTTTCTCTTGATTCTGATATCAACATTCTGTTTGGACTGTTCACTGTGTGAAAACCATTATTTTTTCCTGTTTCTTTTCTTGCTTAGACTTTATTTANTGCATCAGGATAAATTTGATTCTTCATACTCTTCCATCCCCACCCCCATCAGAAGCAGAAGTTCTGAATTGTCCAGCCAAAAAGAAAAATGCTTAAAATATTAAAACTAACTTTTGATTGTAAAACTCTCTCCTTGGAATTGACCTATATTTTCCATTAACTAAAAATTATCAACTCCCTTTAAAAACCTATCTAATGCCATAAATGTTTGACGTTATTTCTTTTCTTACAGGGAACAGAAAACATTCAAACTGGATTTTTAAATCATTGCACATTAACAATAAACCACAAGTCNCAAAATGTGATCCTGAACAAAATTCTTTTAAAAAATTAGCTTTGAGCAACAGAGGAATGAAAACTGACTTGTCTTTTTGAAAACACTGGTCTAAAGCAAACTGTTCTTGTAGGAAATTTCAACTGGAAAGTTCTGTTTGGCTCTTAATATACCCAAACGAAAGGAACTGCCTGTCACCTTGATTCTCACAAATACCGGGATTATGTGAGATTATCTGTTCTCTTGACATGGTCACTAGGGAAGGGAACCGAGAGGAGTAACTGAAGGACGCTGGTCAAGATGACTTCCGAAGAAATGGCAGCTTCCATCCTCATCCCTGTGACTCAGAGGAAAGTGGCTTCTGCCCAGTCGTCAGGGGCAGAGGACAAGAGTGAAAAGGTCTCAGATGCCGGTATTCCAAAGGCACGTGCCGGCATGCGGAACAGCCAGATCCCTCATACCATCTCACAGTGGAACACACCNGAGGCAGAGCCTTCTAGAAGTGATTTGTTCAAGGTCCTCTCCATAGCCAGGGGGGAAATAATGAGTGATGAGAACCATAATGAGAAGGGCTGGGAGCCAAACCTACCAGATTCTGTGAGAAACCGCCCCGTTAACTGCAACAGCTTCTTGCAAAGCCACCAGTGTGACCCGCCTCAGAGCCAGCTTTGTGAAGCCTGTGACTCTNCCACAGAAGAGGACCTATGTTTGCAAACTGGAATTTCTTCTCCACTGGAAAGGAAGGCATTCCCTGGGATTCAACTGGAAATGGATGATTCCCCTATGGATGTGAGCCCTTTGGGAAACAAGCCTGGAATCATAGAGACCAGCGGACCTCACCCTGACAGCAACATGGCAGTATTTCATTTCCATTATGATGCTGACAGAACAATGTCGGACGCTTTTCATACCCTGTCAGAAAAATTAATTTTGGATGACTGTGCAAATTGTGTTACTCTTCCTGGGGGGCAGCAGAAGAAAAATTACATGGCGTATACTTGTAAATTAATGGAACTGACAAAAACCTGTGGCGATAAGAATGGGCAGCTACAGTGTGATCATTGCGGCTCGCTGCTTGACAAATACCTATGCTTTGAAAGCTCCTGCCAGCAGGCCCACGTGGTCTACTCAGGCGGTGGACTTTGTAGGGAGGGTTCTCCTCACAATCCACCTGCCAAGACTTATCTGAGCCCTTTGGAGGATTTCTCTGACAATTGTGAAGATGGAGATGATTTTTTAAAAAGCAAAAAGGAACGGTCCACTTTGTTAGTCAGAAGGTTTTGTAAAAATGACAGGGAAGTTAAGAAGTCTGTGTACACCGGGACAAGAGCAATCGTGAGAACCCTGCCTTCTGGCCATATTGGGCCAGCTGCTTGGAACCATGTTGATCAGAAGAGAGCAAGGCTCTTAGGGCCTTTTGAGGATATAATGGAACCTCTGTCAGCAATGGACGTAAGGCCACGTGGGAGCCAACGTCTGTCTNAAGCCCAGTGGTGTCTGGTAAGAGTTTGCGTTTCTTCCATCACTTTCCTCCCTTCCTTCATTCTCTTTTTAGGAGTTTTTATATAGGGTCTTACTACATAGGTCCTACATAGGCCTGGAACTTCCTATGTACATGGCCTAGCTTGTCCTTGAACTCATGACCCTCTTGACTTAGGCTCCTGAATCTTGAGATGACAGGTATGTGTACCTGTTTCTTTCCATTATTTCATTAAACTTGGCTTTTTTAAAAAAAAATCAGAATTTCTATTGCTTTACTTAAAAGATAAAGCAAGATCTGTCAAAATAAGATTCTTACAGGCATCATTTGTAGTTATTGGGAAATAGATATTCCAATTGATAGGTCTCAGGTCTAAGTTGACTCTGCAGCAATATAGGTCATAAAATATACACAGGCCTATGTAGGGAGTGGAGAAGTTAGAGATTTTCTGATGTCAGAAAAAAATGCCTTTGTNCTGTAGCTTTGGAGATTCCCAAGTCTTTTTTGTGATATGTGATCCCTGTGGCGTTTAGCTTTACAGGCCTGAAGGAGTTTAAATCTTGAAGCTTCCACTTTATAGCCAAAAGTCTTTCCTTTCTTCTCTCTTAGACTTTGTGTGTGTGTGTGTGTGTGTGTGTGTGTGTGTGTGTGTGTGTGTACCCTTCAATGAAGCCAACATACTTAAAATAGTACTTTAAATGCACTAAATGAAATTAAAAAGCATTAATAATGGAGAAAATTATGTTGACTTACATTTATGAGACACAAGATGGTTTGAAATTGTGAGATGGTAATTTAAATGAATCTTTATTGACACACGGATCATTGTTACCTAGAAATGTGATAGCTAACTGACTTTCCAAGCAGTAAGGAATGTAAGTAGAATGTGACTTGCTTGGGACTTCCTTAATTTCAACATTGTAAGCNTCATGTCCTAGGAAATCCCTTTAATCTGGGCAAATGGAGAAAANTGGTCACCTTAAATAGCCATAATACTATAAGGTATCCACCACAACCATGACATGATGTGAAAATGTGTTATTTTTATTGGTGGCAAGATCAGTTACTTCTAATTCTATCTAGGTTTGTTGTAGATGTTCATAATTAAGGAAATGCTAAATTTCCACATAAAGTTACTGAGAATATTCATTTTTTTATTCTTATCTAAGTTTCCAGGTCCTCCAAGAATCTAGGTTTTTCTCTCTTTAACCACATATAACCAGGCAACTTGCTCTGGGCCCGATCTGTACTGCTGAAGACAGAACCATATACTTCACTCATTTCCTGCTTTTTTTTCTTCTTTTCTTTCTTGTGATAGAGTCTCATGTAGTCCAGGTTGGTCTTGAACTTACTATATAGACAAGGCTGGCCTTGAACTCCTAATCTTCCTGTTTCTACCAAGTGCAGGGATTACAGGATTGCACCACCATGCCCCCTCCCCATTACTTATTCTTATCCTTGCTAAACATTCCTACTTCCTTCAGCCATTCTCTATGGGAAATTGTTTCTAGAACTTTCACATTTCAGTTCTTCACACTTCTNTTTATTTACCTGGTCCTAGATTGTTGTTGTTTGTTTTATTCTTTTGGGGGGCCACCACCCAGCTCCCAANTAAATCACATACACTTGGAGGCTTATTCTTAATTATGAATGCCCAGCCTTAGCTTGTCTTGTTTCTTGCCAGCTTTTATTAACTTAAAATATCCTGTCTAGCTTTTGCTTCTGGGCTTTTCCCATTCTCTTACTTCTGTAAATCTTACTCTTACTCCATGGCTTGCTGTGTAGCTGNGTGGCTGCCCCTGAAGTCCTCCTCCTTCTCTCACTCCTAGATCTCTGCTCCCAGATTTCTTCTATATATTCTCTCTGCCTGCCAGCCCAGCCTATCCTTTCTCCTGCCTTGCTATTGGCCATTCAGCTCTTTATTAGACCATCAGGTTTTTTAGACAGGCACAGTAACACAGCTTCACAGAGTTAA
>LZPO01044490.1:35073-56989 GCA_001675575.1 Neotoma lepida | reverse complement strand
TGTAATTTAGAAGTAAAGTATATTTACCACATTTTATAAGTAAGTAAGGAGGAACAATGTCCAAAGCAAACTGCATACACATCTTAAGTCCGAATTCATAGCTTCTTCATGGTCATGCTGAAATACCCATGCATGATGGGAACTTTATTGAGAACTTCGCCATTTGAAAGTTTTCCAGGATCTCTAAGAGTTCTGACCATCTGGCCTGGGCACAGGAACATGACTCGGTCACTTCTCTTTGCAAAGTCATGCCTTTCTAATGAGCTTGTCACTGCCTTCAGTTACAAGGTCGTGAGGCAGGAGAAAGGTTGGAGCTGGCTGTGTACNCAGGCAAGCATTAGAAAAGTCTCCCTGCAAGGGTGACTTTCCTCCTTTCATTTCATGCAGAGTGTGGCACACTAGAAGATAGGGACACAAGATGTCTGCAGAGGCACAGAGTCAAGCCAGCCACAGCCTGTTAGCCTTTCGTGTTGGAAGTACAGAGTCAGTCTTGCTCCCAAGCCCTATGACGGGGTTCTCTTTCCATGGCACTGGTCTGAATGAATAGCTTCAATTCTAGCTTGAGATTAGAGAACCCTTATCATCAACGCCTACTTGGTCTCACCCCCATATTTTAATAAGGAATCACTTTGTAAGCAGACCTTGATGAGTAGCTTAGCTTCAGAGAGATTTAGCACCAAATTATAAATGGTGACACTTTAATAGTGAGTGCAACGTGCCTCGAGAGCCAGCGTGTAGGAGTTTGGCAGCTGGAAAGCCCCGTGGCTTCAGATTTTCCAAATTGTGAACCCTTCCATCAACTAGGAACTCCTTAGCCTTGAAAATTTCTCCTCTAGAGCAAGGGAAAAGTTCATCTGAGTTCTACATTGTTTAATAGAAAATGCATTATTTTTCTTTTTAGTGAGACTTAGGTTTTAGGCCCTGGGTGGACCAGCTAGTTCTCCTTTTAATGGCCATAAACCCAACATGGGCACCATGATGATGATGTAGCTGATATTTTTGTGAAGCCAATGCCATTGTTATGGAGACCATATTTTCCAAATTAAAAAATAAAAGGAACTTCTTATTCAGAGGAAAGAAAAAAGAATATTTGAAATTAAGAATGACCTAGGAAATCCAGAACAAATAGTTTCAGTAGCTTCTAATAACATGAAGGGGGGAAAATGTGAGTAAATCACTGTAAGTGTAATTCATTAGAAACATCAGGAGGTGTAGCATGGACTCGTGGGTCAGGCCTGTATTTCCAGTTCTTGGGATGCTGAGGCAAGATTTCCAGTTCTGGATTACAGAGTAAGATGCTGTTAAAAAACAAAAAACAAAAAACAAAAAACCAGCTACCCTAAGCTGAGTATTGGTGTCAGAACAACTGTGCTGTGTGAAGATGTCAGCAACAACCTCAGTGAGTGTTACCAGTTTTCTATGTTTCTGGTTTTGCCAAATCCATTTAGCAGCTACCATGTTTAGGAAATGCGAAAATAATGAAATGGATAGAGTATATCTATGAAGCTATGTTCTACTAACTCAGGGGGGCTTGTTCTTCAGGATCACCTTCAGAGGCCGCCCCAGTTTCTGTTTAGGCTGTCATTAAGCAAAACATCTTNATCCTCTTAGGTTGGGGTGAGATTTTGTAAACAGGCTATTCCATCATCCAGGGTAACAGTGAATTGGTCAGATCATCATTACAGCATCTTTAAAGGATGGGGTTGGTTGTGTTGGGGTATCTTACCAACTGGTTGGAGGTGAAAGGGGGAACTGTGGAGGTGTTCCGAGCAAAGGTTAAATGGTAAGCTCTGTATACAACATGAACTTCAATACAAGCTTGGCCAGAGCTTCCCAGTCTTGCCTATTAATTTCCTTTGATTGACAGTCCAAAGATAGCTCCAACCCAATAATACACCTTTGGCTTGGACTGGGGACCCATTGGAATTTAGTCCCATTTCCCTGACCTCTCTTGGCTGAGTACCTATGCACAGGGCACAACACCCCTCACCATACATGGTCATGCTGGGTAGCACCACATGGAACAGACTTAGAAAAAGCTGCCAAAGCCAAAGGCTACAGCTGCATTTCTCCTGGTTTCAGCTCTTCCATGCTCAGCACAGTGGATTCCATTGAGAGTTAGTGGCCCAAAATAGAAAGAAATTCAATTGGCCTAGCACCTGCTTTTCTAGGTAAATATAAAACAAGTGTTTAATAACTATAACCTATAGAATTTTTTTAGCTGAAGGCCATCTTCCATAAACTTAATCAACTCCTCATTTTATTTTCACTTTTTATTAGCATATATTTGGTGCCCAAAGTGATGTGTTTCATTATATTTCTATTTCTATAACACAAGTATTATATTCTTTCACTGAGTTTACCCTCTCCATTGACCTTTCTTATCCCCTTCTATTTTACTGTCTGTCTCCTTTTTACTTACCTATCCCTCACTCTCTTTAACTTTTGCTGTTTTAATTTTTCATTGATTTATTTTTATTAATTTTTAANTTATATACAAAGTCTCCCCTGAAATTTAACATGAGAGAAAACATATGGAATGTGTCTTTGTCAGATGGGCCTGTTTCGTTTAACATGATGAGGTTCAGTTGCTTGCATTTTCCTGTAAATGACACAATTTTGTTCTTCTTTATTCCAGCTGCTCATTTTATGGGTGGATAGGGCACTGGTCAGATGAAGTGACTTGATGGAGTTCACGTCACCAGTGCTGGAGAAACCCAGAATTAAAATCTGGGTCTCCATATACTATCTCCTCAACTCTAGAAGTAGGATGAGATTATGATTTTTTAATGCCATCTGCCACATAGTAGATGCTCTGTTTGTGTCAGCAAATCCTGAACTCCACAACCCCTGGGATACATAGATTTCTTCTATTCACATCATCAGCCAAGGACGAGTTCACTGTGGGCTACTGTGGTGGTGGTGGTGGTGGTGGGCTCTCTCCTGTCTCTTCCTTTCTTTTCCAGAGCATCAGTAGCCTTGGNTGGTGCATCATTTGTCAGATTTGTCCTGCTTTTTCTGGTTCATTCTTGCTTTTACAGCATATCCTACTTTCATGAGTTTTTTTGGGGTGTGTGTAGAAGAATGTTTTGTCCAGTCTCGCCCGGCTCCCATGGCTGCTCAGACCCAAGTAAACACACAGAGGCTTATATTATTTTCAACTATGGCCTAATGGCTCAGGCTTCTCATTAGCTAGCTCTTACATATTAAATTAACCCATTTCTATAAATCTATACTTGCCACGTCACCTGTGGCTTACCGGTACTGTTACATCTTGCTTCCCCTGGCAGCAGCTAGCAGCATCTTCTTAGCTCTGCTTTCTTTTTCCTCTCTCTCTCTAGTTAGAATGTTCTGCCTAACCTTATTCTGCCTCACCATTGGCCAACAGCTTTATTTATCAACAATCAGAGTAACACATATTCACAGCATACAGAACAATATCACCATCAGGGGTGGGGGTGAGGGATGGGTTTTTTGCTTGTTTGTTCTGAGTATTTTTGTAATAGGCTTGTAGTATCATAGACTGGCCTAGAATTTACTTTGTAGCTAAGGATGACCTTGAACTTCTTATCCCCCTGCCTCTACTTACCCTGTGATGGGACCACAGGCAGAGGCTACCACACCTTCTTTGATGTGGTGCTGGGGATCAAACCCAAGGCTTTGTGCATGATAGGCAAGCACTTNGTTAACCTACTACAGCTTCAGCTCCCTGCCTTCTGTGCTTTACAGGGCTGGCTCATCTCCTTGCAATAATGTTGTCCATGCTTTAAGGACTTGGAGATGTCCTTTAATCTGAGTGTAGCCAGGCTTTGTGAGTTCATTTCTCCCCCTNGTCTACTTTCTTTCCATCCTTCACTTGGCAGTTACTGCTCTCTGGCTGATGACTACAGTTCCACAAAGCATGTAAAACAGCCGAAGGGATCCCTCCCAATCTCTCAAGAGGTTACTTCCCCTGTTCTTTTTCTCTTATTTATAAGAAGCAGAGCCAAATGTGAGACATAGCCNAGCGGGAGGGACTAGACCTGGCCCAGGAAGAGCTAGTATTGTCTGGGCTGCAAAGAANGGAGCCAGGAGTCCAGGCTCATGAGACAGCCCCAAAAGGGCCCTTGACACCACTGAGTTTAACCTTTCATCTTGGAGAGAAGGAAACTGAGGCTGAAAGCAAGACAAAATAGTCTTGTCCAGGTCTGGTCGAGCATCATTTTGGGAGCCAAGACTGGTACNCTGTTTGATCTCAACCCAGCTGCCTATTCTGGATAAGAATACTAAACACTATTCCTGACCCATAGTGTGTGCAATTGAAGTGATGTTATTCAGAGCTCGAAGTTGCACAGTGTTTAAGACTTTAAACTTGGGAGCCAATATGCCTAGGTTTGAATTCTGACCTGGCCCTTAACAGCTCTGTGATCTAGTACAGGTTTCTTAACCTCTCTGTCTCAGTTTACTTCTAGGTGGGGATCATCATTTGACTCTCTTGTAAGGTTGTTGGAAGGAAATAGATTTTTATATGTTAAATGTTAACATCTGTTTGCAAAAGTGTTTTTAAAATTTTAAGCATCTATTGTAATACCTGGCATGGTGAACGCTTTCCTCTGGTTCTTGAACCACAAGACTATGTCACCTCCCAGTAAACAGTTTTCTCTAGGGGGTTCTCTGGTGGAATAACATAAATTGTGGTAGATAGTCTATAAGCACTGTAAGAGCCTTGAGAGAACTGGTACGGTCTGAGAAAGCTCCCTGGAGAAGATGGGGTACCAGCTCTTATCTGAAGCCAGAATTGTTTCTCTTCCACCATGAGAAGCCAGAGTGTTCCACCACAAGAAAAGCCTTTTGGTGGGAGCAAGTCCATGTGACTGATTCTGATTTCGGAGGNCCTTCTCCATTCCATATTAGACATTTCATTCCCTCCTCCACTTTTTACTACTTCACATAAAATTTAAGTGATGCAATTACTGCCAATAGAACAGGAATTTTCCTGTTTTGTNTTTGAGCACCTATTATAAAACTCCCCTTCTGCACTTGCAAAAAGTTGTTTACAAGTTCTGTTGATGTGAGGCAGCAAGCAGCTCCACTGTTTATGCAGTTGGTGATTTTCAGTAATGACATAAGCAAATTCCCATAAGCTTACTACCCTAAGCAAAGCTGGACTCAGCAAGTCTGTATCTAGACATATGGGTCTCCTCTCTTGGCTGCCCAAACATCTGCCTGCCTCTCCCATCCCAGGTACTACTGTGTGAGTCTTGTTTCTCTTACTTCTTTATTGTCCTAATCGAGTTTTATCCACTGGTACTGTTGGGAACAATACATTTGTAATGCATGCCACCGAAGTAATACTTCAAAGGGCTTTATTTTTATTTTATTTTATTTCACCTCCCAAAACTATAGATATTTTATTTTAGTTGCTTTTAACTGTATATAAAGACAGAGTGCATGCCATCTTTTAGGACTGTTTTTTAAGCACNTTGTATTTCTATTTGATGTACACTGCTCTATATTGCTGTAGTCATTTGTTTGTGTGAATATATCAGTTTCCTCATGTATTTTCTAGCTGATGAATATTTAGGTATTTTTATAGATGAAGCCCTTCTTCCATGAACATTTTNTAATATATTGCTTGTTATATAGGCCCCCAATTTTCTCTTTCCAGAGCATTGGACTTGCTGAAACACAGGGTATGGGAGTACTGGGAGATGTCAGTGANCTGTTTTCTAACATTGTTGTACCACTTAACCCTTGTCCTNTCCAGCAATGGAGGGAGGAGCTGGCCAACATCCTCTCTGACATGTGATGCTTTCCAACCTGTTATTTTGCCAAACAGTTTGAGAAATATTTCTCTATGGTTGATTTGATCCGCATTACCATATCTTTGTGTTTTCATTGGCTACCTGTGTTCTTTTTTGTGTGAGATGCCTCAACTATTTGGCCCATTTTCTGTTGGTGCTATGTTTCTTATTGATTTTTTATGGCTTAAATAATATACATTCCTACCATTATCTGTTTTTGTTTTCACAGATTACTAATATTTTCTCAGTTTTAGTTGTATTTTTCTATTTCATCTTTTTCTTTTTTTGAGATTATAATTGCGTCGTTCCCCCTTTCCTTTTCTTCCTTCCAAACCCTCCCATACACCCCTCCTTGCTCTCTTTCAAATATGGCCTCTTTTTTCATTAATATATACATATATGCAAATACATATGTATTCCTAAATATGTAAATGCAGCCTTCTCCGTCTGTACAATGTCACTTGTATGTATGTTTTCAGGTCTGACTGTTTGGTATTGGATAACCAATTAGTGTGCTCTTACCCTTTACAAAGAACTTCAGGCAACTAAGGAATACTGAGATCAGGAAAAATAGTCTCTTCTTTTTTGTAAAATTTATTTTGCTATGATTCTTAACATCTATACTCAAACTCACTACAATTTGCTTTATGAGCAAAAGACAAAAACAAAAACCGTAACTATAAACAAACAAAGTGAGGCAAGTGTGAATCACAGTGGGACCTCAAGTTCAGAGAGATGCGTTTGAGAACTCAGCCAGCAAGCTGGGGGGCGATGTGCATATGGCAGCTGAGTGTTTATGCTGCTTGAAGCATATGCTGCCTCAGAAACAGCATGCTGCACAGGCACCACACACATCTTCTTAATGACAGAAACATATGAGCTTACTTACATGGCTTATTATTAGCTAGCAAAATTGTTGCCACTCAGCTAGGGGAATCCTGTCTAAACATACATCCTATATTTATAAAATCAGACTACTTGAAAAANTATCTTCAGAGAATTGATCTGTAGGCACTCATGTAAATTATCACCAAACTCAAGCTGGCAATGTGTTAGTGTGAACACGTTAAGGATGATTTTCACATTGAATCAAGTATAAAATCCATAACAATATCAGAATAATTTTCAAAATTATTTGCACACATGTAAAATCTCCACTTGTATACCACAGTTTTACCTAATCACTACATCAGCTCCAAATATAGAATTTGTTACATCTTGTGGTAATACTGACAGAGGAAAAGAAACTGAGGGCTGTCTGATACCACCCCATCTAGTACATCTCCTCCATCACAAACTCGCCATTGTGTTTGAGAACACAANTGTAGGAAGTAAATGGAAATCCTGAAAAATAGCTACTGTCTGTGCATGACTTTGAACCAACAGTAACTAACCTGAAAATTTAATTTTGTTCCTATCCATACTAGAAGTGGATGAAAACACAATTCTTAGTCCATCACTTGGAAGCCCTAATGCTAAACATGATCATTTCTGTGTGTCACCTTCACAGCAGTGTCAATAACCAAGAAGACTGCCATCCTGATATGCTCAAACATGGTGGAGAATCTGTGCTTTCAAACTACATAACTTTAGCTTGCTGTACTTGTCCATACGCTTCCATAGCCTAGCTGCCATTCAAGCATATAGACCGGCTCTAGAGAGCAAGTTCTGAGCTCGGAGATTTGTTACCAGTGATATCTTCCTTTAAAGCCATGCTTTATTTGATGTATAGCAATGTAACTTACTTATGAAGTATACAATAATTAAAATGCAGTCTAAGATAAACACGTTTTCTGTAAAAAGCTTAACACATTGCTTTTCACATCCAATCCTCTAACCCATTGGAATGCTTGATATAGTATGTGGTGGAAGGCAAAGATCCGTTTTTCTCTCCTATATTAATATCCATTTTCTGACTCTCATCTGCCACTCCCTGAATTATTTCAGATTACATACATGTGTGGATCTTCTCCGAGCTCTCAGCCCTAGAGTATGGGCTTTACCCATCACTGTGACTGTGATGGGAGGAAGTCCTAGCAATTTCCTTTCAGAAGTATCATTACTATTCTTGGCCCTACACACACACACACACACACAGACACACACACACACACACAGACACACACACACACACACAGAGAGAGAGAGAGAGAGAGATCCCCCATATGTAAATTATTATTGAAACCCAAACACACCTACAGAAGAATACACCAACCGTAAAAAGTATAAAGGTCAAAGCAGTTCCCAAATCAAACACTGATTTAATCAGCACCAAACCCTGCAAATAAAACATTCACACCCTAGAGTCTTCCTTGATTTCTTTCTAACCTCTCCCTACCACTTTCTCTCCTTGCCATAAAAGTAACCAGTCCTGCTTTCAAATGTGTGGATTCGTTTGAACTTTACAAGGGTGAATTTTGGTAAGTCCCTTGCACTGTGTTTATGAGATTTGGCCGTACCTGCAGTTTATGTGTTCTGTTGGCTACTTCCTATTCCATTCCATGAATGTTCTACTTTTTAATCTAGTCTTCTGTCGACAGTCATTTGGGTTGTCTTGGTTTGGGGGTATTTTGAATAGTGCTAGTCTGTTTCCTAGCTCNAAATCCTTGCCCAAGTGAATTCCCTCTTCCTGTCACACCCCGCTCACTCCAGTACTTAAGATCCTGGACATTTAAAAAGTCCAAGTATGTGTCCCACCCTTTTGTGAAGAGCTCTTAGAATGCCTGGATCTATCAAGTTCATATCTGCCAAGCATCTAAACTTGTACCCTGTGAGTTGATCTCTTAAAGTGCAATACTCCAAANGCTTTTTGGAAAAACATAAACCAAAACCCTGGAGTGCTGGAGAAATGGCTTAGTGGTTAAGGATACTTGCTGTGCAAGCATGAGGGTCTGAGTTTGCATCCTAGTACCCACAAATGCTGGACTTGCCTGTAACCCCAGTGCTGTGGGCGGGGTGGGGGAGCAGAGACTGGAGGATCATTGGGGCTTGTTGGCTACAAACCAGATTCAGTAAGAGACTCCATTTCAAAGGAAAAAGGTGGAGAGTGATAGAGGATACCTGATGACCTCCTCTGGCACCCACATGTGCATTTGGAACACACACACACACACACACACACACACACACACACACACACACACTCACAAAGGAAAAGAAGTTTTAAAATAATTATTTTCTAGCAACTATGAACAGGCTGTAGCTATATTTGCAAGAAGGAATTCATTTAGGTTTTCCCAAACATGTAGACACCGAATTCCTTTTAGTCATAGGCAAGGAAATGTAGGAATAAACAGCTTCACAGAGTTTATTTAAGTCAACACAATGGTTGGCATAGCCACCTTTCATTTTTATCATTGTCTGGGAGAAGGTATATGCCAGATTCACAGCATGAAGTGATGCAGAAAATGATCACGCTTGCTAATGACTGTGGTTCTGCCTAAGCCGTTGCTGTTTTATGGGACAGGATGCTTAGAAGAAGTCAAAGCATTACATACTAATCTTAGTTTATTTTAATGCCACAAGATGACTAAACGATGGAAACTCGTCAAGATCTATTCATATACTTTGAGAATCAAAAGCTCTCTGTCAATTGATCAATGTTCAACTTGCATAATTTTCACCCCTGCAGAAGGAGGCATCTGGATATACTAAATTATAAAATGTTTAGGTAAAAGGAAAATCCCAACCAAAAAAATACGATTCCCAGAGTCACATAGAAGAAACTGAAATTGCAGAAGATATTCACAGTTGTTCATGAGTAAGAATGATAGTTTAAGATTTTTCTATCAGCCTTGATCTGCTGAGTCAGACATCATCATTTTAACTCAAGAGAAATGGATCCGTCTGAAAATAAACTATCCTCACCAGCAGGATCCATCACTGGAGATAAGCATATGTATCCCAGAACCTACTAGAAGCTTCTGATTAAATGATCAGACACTGGCTGTGTTAGAGGCCAGAGGCATTAGAGAAGTGTACTGTTTTATTGAGACAACTCCAGAATTTAGTTATTACTAGTGCTAAAGCTGGGTACAGAATTGGGATATGCTGGGACTGAACACATACAGCTAGCTCGTGATTGTTTTTAAATTGGCTTTTGTGTTGTTTGTGTTGGTGATGTTTTCTAACTCAGGGCTGCCCATGTGACGGAAATGTTAGTATCTGAGCTGCATTCCTAGCCTCTTGGGGGTTTTGCTCTTGCTGTTTGTTTTTTTCTCATTCATTTTGTTTTTTCAGATATGTTCTTATTTTGTAGCCCAGGCTGGTCTCACACCCTCAATCTTCCTGCTTTGGCCTCCTAAGTGCTAGGATTACACCTGGCCACAGTTCACTGCTTTTGAGGTCAGCTAAATCTGCATAACAATAGCATTCTTATTGGCAGGACACTCTTANAGACAGGCTCTGGGTCATCAGACCTGCCCCTTACACACCTCCAAGTATATGCCTTTTAATATTCTCTAAACTTCAGTTATGGGGAGAGGGCTCAAAACAAAACAAAAAAACCCATAAAAGTAACACACATTTCTCTTACAAAAAAAAAATCAGTGGATACAATTTTAAAATGAATAGCTTCTTCCTGTTCTATTTTTTCTGGATTCCTGTCTTCCCTAAGTTTGTTGGTTCTGTTCTTACCCCTGTGAATTCTTCTGCTCTAAGGTTTGATCAGGATCCATATATTTCTCACTTAACAGGGTAACCCTTTCTGTCCCAAGTAATGCTTTTCACAAAGGTTCCCTGTGCATGCTCATCTGCCTGAAGGTCAGTGTGATAGTGACTGGGGTCAGGAAGGTGGGGATGGGGGTAGCAGGGGTGGGGGGGTGGGGTTGAGGTCAGCACCTCAGTGTTGTTTAGTTACAGTCGATACAAAGCATCAACAACAACCAAAGCACAATGGTTGCTAGTCTTTTATTCTCTTTTCCCTAGATCTTAACCTTTGAAATGGAATAAATACTTAAAAAGAGATAACTGCAGTTTTTCTGTCCCTACTCTTCCTTCTTAGAGAGTGAAGGAAAGGCTGGGAAGATAGGCGAGGTTCAGTCCGTAAATCTGTTAGTTTGTATTGCTTGACTGTAAAATTTGCGGTGGAGTGTTTTTTATTAGTAATTTCTTTTACAGATGTTTTTGAAGAAAGCTTGAATTATGCTGGTAAAAGCACATCTAGGCACTACATTGCAATTTAAACATTGGTATTTTATTTCCTTAAGCACAAAGGCAGACAATTTTCCCCCTCTCCTTTCTCTCTCTCTTTTTAATTTTAAAAAAAAAGGTAAGAGCATCCAAAGTGTCTTCTCTACTTGGGCTGCAGAGTTAATCATTGCTTTGGGAACAAGGGGAGTAAGCGTGTCTCATTTCTAGTTAACTAGTAGTTGCCTTGAAACAGAAAGAACAGCGACTTTTGATGACTGAAAATATCCAGTGGTGAGGTGTGATTCATATTATTTTCCCCAAGGATTCATTTTCATTTTCATTTTATTATTCTCTGAGTCCATGACTAAACGTTTATTTGGTGCTTGCAAATTGAAACAGGCTGGACCAGAAGGAGTCACTTGCCCTTGCCCATGGGTCGCTCTGGGTAGGCTTCTAAGTCTTCCACTGAACCTGAAGTATACTGTCTCGGGGTATTTCTAAAGGGAACAATTCTCCCTGGAAGAACTGGAAGGACCTCCTTTTCTTGGTGTTGTCATATGGTGATGGCACATGTCATGAGGCAGTCTAGCAAGCACTTAGGAGTTGGGTATGGTTCCTGGCTATCCTGCTAAGTACAGCAGTGCAGCTATCGGCAAGTTCCTCATCTCCCTAAACCTCTGTTTTTCTCACCTGCAAACAGAGAATGATGAAAATCACACCTCATCCAGGGAATCTTGAGAACCTGTTAGCTGCAGAAACTGCACATATGGCAGGTAGAAATTTGCTCAGCAAAATTTAGCTGTTGCTATTATCATTATTCATTCCTCTAGTACTTCTAGTAATAAGGACTGCCCTGGAGCAGCAGGGTATGCACACTCTGTTTGAATGAGTGAATGATCTTTAGCACGTGGGGTATCATTACCCTGCTACATGGTACTTGTTTATGTAGGTCACCTCTCTTAGACCGTAAGCCTCTGGCCAGAATAACCAGTTCTCATACATTAGCTTTTGGACTCCCAGCATGCTTTGCAGGTTGCAGGACAGCATTGGGAATGAATAGGTAGAAGGTTGGGTCCTGGCCTCTGTATGGTGAGGAATCTGTCTTAGAACTATGCTCAAAGTTGCAGACTGAGGGAGGGGGATAGTGTTGGTGTTTCAACCAAGAATTAGGGCTGTTATGGNTCTAACCACAATAGTAGCAGCCACTTTTCTAGTGTCTGAATGAGGTTGAAATGGCAAGGATTCTTGGTAAACAGGGGGAGTCCGCTTTATTGAGTGGCCATTTTCACGACTGCTTTTTCATTTTTAATTTTTATGTGGTGTGTGTGGTGTATGTATGTTGGGGGTGGGGTTGAGAAGGTGGGTGTCCCTGCACTATGGTGTTTATGTAGAGTAATAAGTGTCTTGGTGTCAATACTTGTCTTCTACCTTGTTTGAGTCAGGTTCTCTTTTTGTTGTTTGTGCAACTGGAGATTCTCCTGTCCTGCCCTGAACACGGTAATTAGACATGTGACTAGCTTTACCTGGGTTCTGGGAATTTAAACTCCTCATATTTGTGGAGCAAAGTTCTTATTCAATGAGCCATTTCCCTAGCCCCTCTAGTAAACATTTCAAATTATATATTCAGAACTTGAGATTCAGATTTATAAACTTCTTGAATCCAGATTGAAGAAAGAGTAGATTCCTACTGTCAGTACAAATGTTTGATTCATCTAGGGAAACTAGTGAATCTCAGAGTCTTGGGACACAATTAAGGAGGCTTACCAGACAAGCGGGAACAGTCAGCTCGTAGCTTTAGCTGGGATGGCCATTGCACTGCTGATCTTCCCCAGCAAGAATTAAACCAAGCCCAAGCAAACTGAAAGATGCAAGCACCCTGGAAAGTTCTGTGAAGACAGAGCTGTTTGACATTCCTTGCTAAGCTCTACTCTAGGAAAAGAGGAACCAACATTAAATTCAGCCCCGCCNTTTTCCCCTTCCCCATCAATTGNCATCTTTACCCTACTGCATCTTCAATTTCTGCATCGCCCCCAAGCTCAGACATTTCTATGCACCTGTAGTTATTTCTTTTAAATTTGTAGAAGCAGAGTGACTGATTGAAGGTATAGATTCTTGATACTCAGGGCCACATTTACCTCTAAGAAGGATTTGTGTTTTAGGTTTGGGTTTTTTTTCCCCTCTGTGATACAGAATCTGAAAGGAGCAACTTCTGGGAGTATAGATTTATTTTGGCTCACAGTTTGAGGGAACATAGTTCATCATGGCAGAAGAGGCAGGGCAGCTGAGGCTCTCCAGCAGGGTGGGGATTTGAGGCAGCTGCTTGTAGCGTAGTACTGACTAGGAAACAGAGCAACTTGGGCAGGAAGCGGGCTGAGAGAATTGCTTCAGAGACTGGGACTGAGGTCCAGACAGCCAGGTGTGGACAAAGATCAACAGTACCAGTTTGGTATCTGTAGAAATGTAGAGGAAGGGTTGTGGTGTCATGTGATTTGTGAGGTCTGTTTGTGGAAAGAGCAGGAGGACTCAGCAGTGTTCCAGGGTGGAGCTCTCAGAAGTGGTCGATGGCATGGTCTTGGAGTGCAAGAGAGGTGTGCAGAGGTGAAATGACACGCTGAAGTCTAGCAGGACAGTGAGAAGCCTGGTGGAGCTGGCTGGGCGAACTCCTTGAGATGTGGGATTGAGAAAATGACGTAANGGCTTCATGTATTGGCACTATTTGCATTGGATGCTAACCTTGTATACCTGTGTGCTATTATTATACTGGATGGACAGTTGTCCTTGTGCATCATTTAGCAACACTTAGCAACATTTAGCAACATGTGCAACATTTAGCAACAACATCTTGTTGATGGGTGGATTTATCATATTGTCAAAATGTTCCTCTTCGTATTGCTTTCCTAGCTCCATTTTATTTATCCATTTGTGTGTGTGTGTGTGTGTGTGTGTGTGTGTGTGTGTGTGAGAATATAATGGATGGCCCTGTTTTGACTCGAGTGCTTCAGTGTTCACTTTTTGCTACTAGGTGACCTTAATGTACTTTTTTGTTGATTTTGAAGAAAATGACTGGATTTGATTAAACTACATCAAGTTACAGTTCCAGGGTTATTTATGCATTTTGTATGTCTTTTGAAAAGGCAACTAAAAATCAATATCCTTGTGGTCACTTCTCTGATTTTCATTGTTTTAATAATTGCATGAAGTATGTAGGTCAGGGCTTGTGTAAGAGGTGTAAGAGGCAGCGTGACTTTGAAATCGAGGCTCTGTGTGTGTCGGTTTTAGTCAGGTTACATTGCTTGTCTAACCTTCAGCCCTGTGCAATGGAGATGGTTGTGCTACTTCTTTCCTAACGTGTTTGTAATTCTTGAGTGGTGATATGTATATGAGCTTAACACTTGTCACCCAGTAAGTACTCAGTGAAGAGGGATTACAGCAGCAGCATCAGTTTTGAAAATGCAACTAGATAATGTCCTCAACAGATAGAAATGTATGAGGTTGTAGTTATTTGGAAAGTAACAAACACAAAGGGTAAAGGAGAGTATCAGAAATAAGAGTCCCTCACTTTAAATGTCTGTTTCTTAGTTTTGTGAACTTGGCAAGATTTCATTTCCTTGCGCCTTGAAGAAATGAGTACTTTGTGGCTTGCCTTACAAGAAAATTACAAGGATTAGTGAATTTATATTGAACTCTTGGACTCTCTGATTGCAAAGTAGGAAATATTTTTTGCAGCTGGGATGCATTAATGCTAGCATGAACCTGGGCACAATTACTGGATTTAGGCTGTTTTTCTGTCCCTTTTCAGTTTTTATGAAACTTCTGTGTTTCTTTGCTGTGTGACTGAGGGAATGGCAGAGAACTTGCCTCTGCAGTTTCCATGGGGAGGAAGCCATGAATGAGGGTGGTGGGTTCTTGGGTGGCACGTACAAGCAAAACCTGTTTTCTGGTTTTGTTTCAGGGTGAGCAACCTTACCCAGTCTTGTTTTTCCTTGAGATGAGCTCAAGAAACCAGTTGTATAGGAAGATTGTAAGCAACTGAGACTCCTCTCCTGGTGATAACATAGCTGTGTTTTCTTCTGTTGAGAGAAGATCATTAGCCAATGNGAAGTGAGCTTTTATAGTTGCTATCAAGCTAGTCCTGGGGTTGGAGAGATGGCTCAGGAGTTAAGAGCACTACTTCCTCCTGAGGACCTGAGTTTGATTCCCAGAACCCACATGACAACTCATAACCGTCTGTAACCCCAGTCCCATGGAATCCGAGGGCACTAAGCATACATATGGTACACAGACACACATGCAGACAAAGCACCCATATACATAAATAAAATTTAAGGAAGGTGATAGTCTCAAGAGTGTTANTCTTTTTGTTCAAGTGAATAAAGAAGTGAAAGTTTTGCACGGTTCTGTGTATCTATCTTGCTTATTTATTTGATAAGAGATGAAAGGAGGTGATGATTCTAGGGAAGATGAGTATTTAAGAGAAATGGCCCATATTTCCCCTGTGCACACTAGGGAAGGGCTCTACTCATCGAGCTACATCTCCAGCCCCCAGTGGTATCTAAGTTGTAGCAATTGAAACTAAAGTACAGAGGCTAATCCTTAGTTTTACATGTCTCCTGTGTCACCATGTGGAGGGACAGTCATGTAAAAGGGTTAGCACAAGAACTAGGAGCAAGCTCTTGAGGCAGGCTATCCAGGCTGGAATCCAGGCTCAGTCTCTTCAGAGCCACGTGTGTTTGTACAGATTTCCTGTCCTTGGACCAACAGATCTCAAAGTTGTAAGCATTAAAATAGCTAACAAATACATACAATTTCTGATACTACTTAATACTCAGGATCTGCACTGAGTGCCTGTGGGTTAGCTTTTGTCATTTTGAGCTGTGGGTTCGGGGTGTAGGCATTATTCTCAGATGGCTTGAGTTTGGGTCTCAGATGTCTTGCTTGTGAGCTGACTTCCTCAAGTCTTTATTCTGNTAACTGGTTACACATCTTGCATCCACCTGATCAGACTGATGGGGGAGTTAAGTGAGAATTTGCAGAGCACATCCTAATTCCTACTGTACTTGGTATATATGAAATACTCAGTCTGTGTTAGCTGTTGGTGTCTCGGCTTTTCTTCACATTGCCATGGCATCTTTCTTAGCCCTTCAAGCAGAAAGTTGGAAAATCTGAGTGTTGTGGGCTTCTGGGGGCTGGTGTCCACCTTCCNCCTCTGGAAGATCCTTCCCAGATTTTGAGCTGGCTGCTGAACAACACAGTCAGTCATTTCTGAATTCACTCTCCAGACTATGGTGTTCTGCATCAGATCTTGGCAACACATCAGGTTCCAGGAAAGCACATGAATCACCACAGGACTCCCGACGCTGCACTTCTGAACCTCATAAAAACATGCAATGCTGTTACCAGATCTTCTCATACCCATCTTCCCCCAGTGTCCTCGCTTCCTTTAATTTCCCATCTCCCTCCTTCTCTCCCACCCCCCATCATTCTCCTCTCTTCTCTGGTCTCCATGTGCAGACCCTTCTCCTACTGCCTTCAGCCCAGACCCCAAACAGGTTTAGTCCCTTCCTACCTGACTTCTCCTACCTCACCCCTCCCTCTGCCGCTGCCTCTGCCCCTTCTTTTCGAATGCTTGCTCTGCTGGCAGCACCTTTTGCCTCTGTCTCTTTCATCACTTTCTCCTGCTCTGTTCCTTTCTTGTATGGCACTTTTGTTCTTAACTCTAGACATCTTGAATCTCACTGTCTCTGTGTGTGGANGTTCTGCCTGTTCTGGGAATGGCTAGTGTTTGTCTTCCTGGGCATGGATAACTGAATGCACTTCCCTGTGGCTGTCACAGGATGAAATCCTTGCTGTAGTATATGCAGCCATAGCTCATTGCTGTCATCCTCGACTAACTCTTAGAATGGAGCCTGACATATAGATGGTGCTCGCCTTTAATCTCAGTACCCAAGATGCAAAGGTGGACAGATAGATCTCTGTGAGTTCAAAGGTAGCCTGGTTATATATACAGCAAGTTCCAGGCCAGCCGTGGCTACATAGACTATATCTCAAAAACCAAAAACAACAAGCAAGGAAACAAGGAAGTGGCAGTCATGAGTGTCTGTAGTATTAGGAACAGCAGCAGCAGCTGATAAGTCAAGGGAGATTGGAAGAGGATGGTGTGTTTCAGGTGGATCATCATGTCCAAAGGTCCTGAAGTGGGTAGCATGGGCTGAACAAAAACCAGAGGTACAGGAATAAGAGTGGGGAGACAAGTGAGGGAGCCGAGAAGTAAATGCGGACCCAGCTGGAGGCTTCAGCCTTCATTTGATTGCGCCTCTATCTTTCCTTACATCATGTCTGTTGGCTCTGCCTGTACCCATGTCTCCTTGCCCTGTGTTATCTTTGCCTTGTCTCTAACTCAGAGTGATGATATTGATGAGATCAGAAGCCAGTTAGTATGCTAATTCATTTTAATTGTCAACTCAACAATTTAGAACCTCCTGGGAAGACAAGGGTCTCCATGAGGGATTGTCTAGATCTTATTGGTCTGTGGGCACCTCTGTGGGAAACTGTTTTAAGTAACTTGATGTGGGAGAACACGGCCTACTGTGGATGCAGCACCATTCCTTGGTTTGGGTCCTAAACTATGTCAGAGTGGAGGAAGTGAGCTGAGTAGTAAGCATGTATGCATTCATCCTCTCTTTGCTCTTGGCTGAGGAAGCACTGGACCTAGCACTGGCTTCATCATCTTCTTGAGGAGTGGTTTTGGGCAAGTTACTTACCCTCTCTGGGCTTNTACCCAAAAAGAAAGCTTCCACAAATGAAAATGGACCCAGAAGAGATGAAATAAATGGATGTAGTGGGAGTGCTGAGTGCAGCCTGTGGCTGTGTGGCTTACTTGTGGGCTCCTGCTTCTTGAAGGAAGTTTGAAGACCATCACAGTAGGAAGTGAAGAGCTCTTCAGCTGCAGCTTTGTCTTTTTTGACAGAGCCCCCAGCATTGCCTGAGGTGAGAGGCCAGTGCTTTTCATGGTCTGGTCTGTAACTTCCTTCAAGAAGATCTGAAAACTTTTTCCTCAACCTTTTTTCTTTCCTGAGAGTATATGGCATTCATGTCTATAGTCCCTACTCAGCATTCCTCAGGGAAGGTGCCCATTCTTAGGTCGTCTAGCTTGTTTCTTAAGGTCGCTTGTCATGGTTTTATTTGTCACCCCACTTTCTCACCTAACCTCTGTTTTTACTTGACATGAATTCTGGAACTTTGTCCCTTTGGTCGCTGAAATATGACTCTGTGTTTTATTATCCANGGCTCTAGCCCTTGGGTTTCACTGGATTGCTGATGTATGTACCCTTTTCTGTCCTTATGACCTCTCGGCTCTGGGACCGCTGTTCATATCTGGCACTTGCTAGCTAGGGAAACAATTTTATTTTCTAATCTAAGATCCACACCCATGCCTGGCCTTCTTTTGGCTTAATGCATTACATGTTGAATCTCATGCTATCATTGTTTTTATTTCTTTTTGGATAAGAGGCATGGCCCTTGACTTCCCACCTCCAGTTCTATATTCACATATCAAAACAATATTCCCCTCCCCATGTCTCACTGTGTGCTTTGCTGTTGTTGTTTTGAGACAAAGTCTCACACCATAGCCCAGACGGGCCTGGAACTCCTTTTATAGACCAGGCCAGCCTGGAACTCATGGCAGCCATCCTTCCCAAGCTTCCTGAGTGCTGGGACTACAAGTGTTAGCCACCACATCTGGCCTTTCTGTGTGCTTTGGTCAGGTGGTAGGAAGAGAGCCTGAAACACTGTTCGCATTCCCCATGACATTGTGCATTCTTCAAAAGCAGCAAACCAGACTTAATTATCTCTGGGATAATCAGAACTTTCTTCAGGCTTTCCAAAATAAAAGAAGGCCTTTAATAAAATGTTGCTTTTAAAAATTAATTGGAGTTTATAATCCTTCAAGAAAAGACTAGCCAGTCTGAACCATGNAGATGGTAGTTGGATGCTATGGAAACTATGGATGGATCCTAGAGATAGCTATCTGTGGGGAGGATCCTTCAGCTGCCGCAGTTTTTTGAGGCAACCTCCCCGACTGCCTGGGGAGAACTTTCTAGATANCATTGTGACATAAAAACTAGTGTGTTCAGCTTTNCCTCCTCCTTTGACCTACTGAAGCATGTGTCTACCTTTCAGTGTCCTGTTTTTTTATCTTTTCTGAAAGGGGTGGTACTCTGGTTAGGTGAGAAGGAATCCAAGTTTTTCTGTTGCAGAATAACAAAGAGAGCAGAGAGAAGAAAAGATGCCTCAAAGAGGCAGTATGCCTCTGTGTGGACAGAGCGTGAACCTGGGGAAGGTCATTGTGCAAAGAGCACCTACAAGGTGAGCAGGAGTTGGAGAGGGGAGAGGTGACACAAGGGATCTTCTGGTGTTCTGTCTAAATGAAAATAAAGATCTGACTTAGCAATAGACTTTCTCTGTCTTTAAAAAAAGTCTTTGTCCTTTGCAACTAGNGCCATCTTCAGCATGTGGAAAGCTCCCAGGGAATACTTACTGAGTTAATTTAGTAAGTAATAATTGTGACAGTTGAAATTATATCCTTATAAATGATTATATGCAGCTTGCAGGCCCTGTATTCGGACCATTTTTGGTATTGTAGGTCTGGAAGCAGGTTCTTTGAACATCCTCCTTCTGAAATGGTGNAAGAATTATGGGAAGGCAGGAAAACACCTCCCAACACACTCCAAGCAACTCTGATTCAGGACCAAGGACAGCATCCCCAACCCCTGGAGGGGATGCTCTCATATCCTGCTGCTACTCCCATGACCTTGTACACACATTCAACATCCTGGGTCCTCTTCTTTCCATTGTACCTGCTCTGCAACCTTCCCGTAAGGAATCCACCAAACGACTTTCTTTTCCAGTTCTATGCAGATGCTGCTGAGCACTGCTGGAGACAAATGGCAGAAGTCCTTAGATGCCACAGTTCCAAGTCTTGTCTCAGTTCCATCAAGACGTCTGAAAATGTCCACTGTCCTCATTCTCTATTGCAAGTCCAACAGTGACTATCTTAAATCCATGTCACTTTAGCCCTGTATCCCTTAGTTTTTCCCTTCAGTCTCAGTTAGGAAATTGAAGTTTAGATGGTCAGAAATCCTTTAACTACCTTATTACACTCATGCTTGGTCCACCTGCAAAGAAAAGTTGTCCTTTGGTCTTCTTGAAACAAAACTCCCTCTCTCTGCATCTGTGTCCTTCCATATCCTTCAGGTTCTCACATAGTCTTTCTCCATTGCTTTGATCTGTCTGGATGCTGACAAAGATACTGGTCAGCATTCCCAGACAACTGTGAGATTCCATAGTCCAGATTTAAAAGATGGTCTTATTCCAGACCTCGTGAATCCCCCTACCATTTGGGAAGTGTTATTTATAAAGATCTGCCTTTGATCTATCTTTCTTTCCCTCAACTGTCCCCCAACTGTGAGTCAGAAAGTGCTGTGGAAAATGTTCTCATAATTCCCTGTTAAATTTCAAGGTAGGGCATATATAGAACATCAAAATGGATGAGTTGAAGAGTATTTAGTGGAGGGGATATTTGCAGAGGTAGGGCAGTATGTAGGACACAAATGAGCGTCAGGGCAGTGTCCTAAGACTGGCACCAGGGANCCTGAAGAGGAATGGTTTCCTGTCTAGAGAGATGGCTGACTTGTAATTAGAGCAGAGAGGCATGCAACTTATAGCTAGTATCGAGAAAGAGCAGAGGAAACAGAATTCTCCTNCATTTGCTTTCTCCCTCTGAGCTTCTGCCAGTGTTCCCACCTATGAGGGCAAAGGAGCTTTGTGGAGGCTAATCTGTCAGTCTCCAGCTCATGGAACAGCAGAAGGCAGCTTGTGCATCGTGGAGGAATGAGGACATACACACAGAAGTTACGTAGTGTGGTTTCTAACCAGTCCTTCTCCCACCTTGACCCTCCATTGTAGCTTCTACGCAGACTTCAGGGGCTCTTGCAGTCCTGGACTGGCTCTTTGGTTACAATTTTGTTCTGTCTCTTTGCTCATACAGCCTCCTGTATGTGAAATGCATACTCTGCTTTTATTCACCCAACAACTCTCAAACTTTCTGCAAAATCCAACTGAGATGCTATACTTTGGATGTTAAATGTCCTCCCAAGACTCATTCATTCTGAGGACCACGATTGAAGAGTATGTCTTCCAAGGTGTAAACTAGGACCCAATCAAAGCCAGAACAGAAGCCACATCTGGGGCTCCAGTTCCATAAAGGATGATAAACATTACCCAAATATTCTGGAAATACTGTTCTGCTTAATTCAATATTCCATGGCAATCTTAAAATGACTAGAAAGAAGAATTTGTCATTCATTGTGTAAGACTTCTTCCAAGTAAGGACTGTCTAAAAGCATGCCACTAGAGCAAGCCAATCCCTGTGTAGCAAGAGGCTTCAGCTTCAATCCCTGAAATGGTCCTATGTCACCAGTGTGTACTGTTAGCTGTGAAAATGAAACATGCACGGTATGATAAGCATTTATCTGCTTATCTAACCGAATATCTCTTTTGAGATAGAGTCTTGTGTATCTCAGGATGGCCTCAAACTCACTATGTAACAGAAGACAGCCCTGCATTTCTNATTTTCCTGTTGTCACCTAACAAGTTCTGGGATTCCAGGCATGTGCACCAGATAGATACATGTGGTGCCAGGGATCACACACAGGGTTTATGCGTTCTAGACAAGTTCTCTGTAAACTGAGCTATGTCCTCACGCCCCTTAACTAATTTTCAAACAATCAGGATGCCTGGCTGGAAAAACTATGACATAAAATCAATCAGAAATCTTTTATTTTTTATCTGAGCACAGTGGGACACACCTATAATCCCAGCCCTTGGGAAATAGTGAACAGAAGACTGGATTCAAAGCCAGCCTTGTATATATATTCAGTTTGAGCTTGGGCTATATGACCCTCCCTTGGAAAAAAGGAAGGCAGGAAGGAAAAAAGTTGGCTCTT
>LZPO01044490.1:21878-34228 GCA_001675575.1 Neotoma lepida | reverse complement strand
CCATAAATCCATTTGAACACAGTGAAGTGCAAGGAGCCTAAGCAGCTTGTCCAGATCAGACAGCCCAGTCATCCGGTCAGGTGTAACATTAACACCTCTAATGCCAGCATATGACATCCAGCCTGGGCAAGCCCCATGTGCATGGCTACAGTCTGATTTCTTTCTTTCTCTCTCCTCCCACTTGTGACTCCAGATCCCAGATTGTCGCTTTCTGGCTTGGCCATCGATTGCTCCNTCTTCTNTTTGTTATCACTCCCGTTGCCCCCATCCTCTCTTAATTACGCTGACTCTTGCTTTCCTGTTTCTGCCTCTCTTCTCTTTCATCCATTTTATTTCACTGTGGAGCTGAGGGGGGAAAATCCCTGGAATGTGGCTGAGAAGGACAACTGTGCTCCAGCGCTCCTCAGGGCATAGGAGCTTCTGCCTGGGTGTGACATTACTGCTTCATCCCTCGAGCACATGGCTAAAACTCTCTTCCTCATTTTCTGCATTTGCAGAATGGGTACTGAGACTGAAGTGTGTTGCTCCTTTGATCTTGATGCTGTTACTCAATTTTGTTCTTGAACTTGACAGGACCCTTAGTCTCCAAAGTTTACTGTAGGTGGAGTTTTTCATCAGGACCACTGGCCAGCTCCCAAATAACCACACAGAGACTTATTAATTATAAATGTTAGGCCAGTAGTTTAGACTTGTTACTAACTACCTCTTGCAACTTAAATTAACCCATATTTCTTATCTAAGTTCTACCACANGGCTCATGGCTTGTTACCTCATTTTCTACATGTCCCGAATCCCCTGCATTTGGCTAAAGACTCCTCAGACTCCGCCCTTCTTCCTAACACCCTCCTAGTCTGACTCTCCTGCCCAATCTCTTCCTGCCCAGCTATAGGCCAGTCAGCTCTTTATTATCAATGAGAGCAGTACGTATTTACAATGTACACAGATTGTTCCACTGCAGTTTACCTTCCTATCACTTTGCCAATATCACCCTTTTGTATCTTCATGATTCCTGCAGATGTCTGAGTTTGTGATAGATGCTTAGAAACTCTTCAGATATCTCCCTACATTTCCATCTGTTACTTTTTGCTTATGAATATAAGTGAGGTTTCTTTTCCTGCAGCATCAACAATGACACTCATGTGTATTGTTTTTGTTATATTGGATTCCTAGAATTTTAGTAAGTTTTCTGTCTCCATTTCTTATGTAGTGATGAGGGCTAGGTAAATAAATGTAACCGGGTGCCAGGTTACATTTATTTGTACTCCTCTTTGAACTCTCCACAAAGGTGTCCCTTTCTCTGNACAGGAGTACTGGTTAGCAGTGTGGACATGGTGATGCTACAGGAGAGGCCTTACATCACCTTCCCTCAGGACACAACCCCAGCCATCCTGACATTTCCATACATAGTCTCTTCTGTCCGATGGCACCAAGAGTCCCCTCCCTTCCCTACTTCCAACTCCAGGGAATACCCAGCTTCCCTGGCTCTATCTTCTTCCCTCCATGTCCAGTTCACTCACAACTCTGAGCATTTTCTGAGTGGAACTCCCTTTACCCCCAAACAGTCCATGTAGTTTATCTTTAAATGAACAGTGTGGTAAATTCCTCTTTTCCCATAGCGTTACTTTTAATTCTATGCACCAGCTTAGGATACCAACCAATATTTATGTTGCATTTTCTATGGGCAAATATGGCCTTATTTATAAATAACTGACTTGCAGATATGTACGTGGTATGTCTGAAGCCAAGCAGAGCTCAGTGAGGACTGGTGCTCGTCTTGAATTGCTTCAAGGAAGGTGGGTCTGGTGTTAGCTCTTGGATGATAGACAGAAGGTTAGAAAAGGAGATGTGCCTGGGGAGAGAGGAATCCAGAAAGAGTGGATACGAGACCATGAAGAGGACAAAACATGTCAGAAATTTCCACTGCTCAATAANTAGGAGCCAGCTGGCTGTTTTCATTCATCTACTCTTCCTGCCCACTTCCNTGAAGATTTTAAGTCAGAGGTGGCACTGCTAGGCACATTTGATGCTATGTTCTGCCCACTGCACCCACGACAGANATTACTATGATAACAAATCATAATGCCTTTGTCTTGATGAGTTTAGATGTGACCTAATAGCTCTAACAGTTTAACCTACTAGCTAGAGCTGATATGCAATACAAGATCCCTTTTTGTTTATGTCTTGGCTTTAGTCAACCTGGTCATGTTTTACTTTTAAGTGGGGCTGTTTTATGTGCCCCACTGTATTGAATGAAAAATTGAAATGAGCATTATGACAGCATTAATATAATTGTTCAACTACATTATAATGCCATCTTTCTAGCATGTCCACTTCATAATGATCCTCTTTAGAAGATAACATTCAGTCCATTTACCCAATGCTAATTACTTTGCTTCTCCAGATCACAATTTTACATCGATCTTGTGGAACTTAGCATTGTTTTTCCTAAAGAATACTTCTCAGCATATCAAGTGGGGCAATCCAGAAGTCCTCTGACCTGTGCATACACACTGTGGCATGTGCTTGCCTGAGCCCCTAACACACACTCACACACACACACACACACACACACACACACGATAACTATGAATAATGTTTAAAAAACTTAGAAAATATTAATAAGAAAAATTCGAGCAGAAACCTTCCCCACAAGATCGTTCCCAAATTCCCTCCTCACCTCTCTGAGGTCTGCCCTTCCCCAGGTGCTGCTGTTGTTTGGCACACTTGCGGGATGCTGATGAGTTGAGGACCTGTCCTCTCCAACTAGACTCAGAGCCCCTTCAGGGCAGCCTAAACCTGTTCTGTCCATCATCCACCACACTGTAGGCACCAGCTGCATCCTTTCCCAGTGACAGACGCTAATGACACAAATAGTCTTTATAGCACTGGGCTGCTAGAATTTTCCCTCTGTTCCTCAGCATTGTTGTTCATGCTGCTTCACTTTAGAAAACATAATTGGTGTAAAATTAGGTGTCAAATCCATTGCTGGGTTTGGGGAGCCATTCACGTGGAAAGGTGACTACTCATTCTGACTGCAGTGCTGGCTATCTCTTGCAGTGATAACAGCATTGGTATCCAGCCTACCTTCGTTGGAGTAAAGGGAGTGCTTGGAGCCTCTGACTGGAAACATGCATGTCATGGGACAAATATGCTGGCATTTCTGTTGGGACAGCAGGTGATATCTGCTTCCTGAGTGAAGTAGGAGAGGCTGGGCATGTGAAAGGGCCTGCATCATGACCTGGGGTAGGGGGCCGCACTGAACCTGTATCCTGCTGTCAAAGCTCCCTTCCTCTGAAGCATCACNTTTTGCCTCGTGGTTCTGTATTGTAAAGAAGTGGAAGTCAGTGGACTTACTGTGTAGCAAGAATAGTTGGTACTATTTCCTGAGTCAAGCTGAATACTTAACCGTTTAGATTTTTCCAGCAGTACTATGAGACTGAGGCGTTAGGGCCTGGCTTTCTGGGAGAGGAAACAGCTGTTGACAGAGGGTAAATGGGATGCTTGAGGTCAACTGCTGTTCAGTGGTGAAGTCTGAGGGTGGAACCCACATCTTTGAGACCTTAGAGTCTGTATTTCTCTACCTACATGCTAAACTGCTACCATCCCTGTCCAGGAGAGCCCTGTAAAAGAGGCGTCATTGGGAACTGCATACCCGAGGGTCCAGTTGCCTCTCCTCAAGCGCAGTGAGCTGTTGTCTTTTTTCCTGCCAGTAGGTGGAAATAGAACTGAATGTTTCAGCCGAATCCTGGAAGGATTGCTTTAGTCTCTCCCTCAAANGAAAAGGGGGGAGAGAAGGAAAGAAAGAAAATCCTCAGGAGAAGTCCAGAGCTACAGTTAGAGTATCATAGTCAGACCTGAACAGATCTCTCAATCTGATGGCCCAGTGATGGTTTTTAACCTCTTAGAGGCCAGGATGCCTGGAGCAGCCTTTGGCAGCTGTGGAATCTTGTGGGCTTTACTGGACACTACTGAGTGGAGGCTCTCTTTGTCCTGACTAATAGCATTTTCAAAATATTTCCCCTCAGTTTTAAGACATTACTCTTACCATCAGTGTGTACATCATGTTCATTTCTAGAAAGCAAGNTTTTGAAAATAAAACAATTAAAAGAGTATATGAATGGATAAGGAATAAAGGGATGCTTGCCCTCATAGTCTCCTCACCTTCCAGATGTGTTTCTGTATAGTGCTATTTATATAGATACTCAGTTTTGTTCTATGCATATGCGTTTACCATACATAGCTCCATTTAAACTACATTATAACTGCTGTGCTGCATTTTGCTCACGAGTACACCCAGAGTGCTACACATGAAAGTGATTAGTGCTGGCTCCTTTCAGCTCAGGTGGTTTTACCCCTAGCTGGCATTTGGCAACATCTGGAGACATTTCTGGTCATCACAACTAGGCTGGCAGGTGCTATTTACTCGTATCGAGTGAGCAGAGGCCAGTTGCTAACCATCCTACAATGTTCAGGTCAGTTCTATAACTAAGAATTTCCAGCCCTAATCTCTACTGCAGAGGTTGAAGAACCCTCACCCAGGAGCCCCATTCTNTGCTAGGTATGTAGAATTTGACAGTGTGTAGTTTGTGTGTGCATTCATCTGTTTTTAGACTGGTTGTGTGTCAGTATTGTTTCCAAGGCAGTGACGGCAAAACCAATGTTACAGTGAACACTGCCTGACACTTTTGTGCTCTTTGGGACTTTATTTCTGGAAGATGAAGATGCAAAGATAAAGCAGATAAAGGCTCTTGTTGCACACCTCTGACCACCCAAGTTTGATCCCTGCAACCCACTCCCAAAAGTTGTCCTTTGACCTCCACATGCACTCTTTATTGTATGGACATATGCACATATGTATACACACATAGACAGTAATAATAACAATAACAGTAATAAAATGATATTTATATCCTGGACCCCTCATCCTGTTTCCAAAATCAAAAGAACTAGAAACAGAGGTTTTAAAAGTTCACAGTAAACATGGGTTATGGTGGCAGACATTGATTAGAACTAATACAAACCTCTTTAGTATTCATTCCATTTAATGTGCAAGCTTACAGNTTTCCTTAATTAATTTAAGGAAATTTAAATGTAATTTAAAACATTAATGTGTTTGGCTATGGGCCAAACATCCTCCGTCTCTCATAGGAGTGTTAGACAATATAAGGAACCAGTCCCTTGCTGATTTTTTTAAATCTGAAAAGCAAATCTTAAGGATTTAAAAGCTTTTGATAAACACTACTGCGGGATTAATCAATTTATATTGAAACATTTACCCAAGAATTTAGTGCTGCAGTGGCATGCAGAATTTAATCCCTAAAATCCTTGTGTGTAGAAAGGAGCACACACTGATGACTTCAGTGATTTTCGTTTTCAGCATTTAAACCCGGTAGTCTGGGGACCTAGCTCAGTGGAGCACCTGTCTAGCATGTGTAAGGCCCTGAGTCAGGCCCCAGTGCTACAATAAACAATAGAATAATCTCCCTTTGAGGTTGATTTTAGTCCATCATTCAGAAATGATGACGGTAAAGTCTTCAGGTCACCATTCCGTGCAAATTAGCNCCCACCCCAAAAGCCACAAATGACCCTTGAGAAGCACCTCTTTCTTATTTAATATGTTGTCAAAGCCTAGGACATATTGAGCACTTACAGTGTTTCATATGTAATAAAAATCCCCAAATCTGGCCTTCACAACTTCCTGACTTCTCTGAGAGGAAGTCTTTTTATTTTTAAGAAAATGAGTTTTTGGGAACAGACTTTAGTAAAGTCGCCTACCTAGGATCAGTCAGAACCCCAGTCNGTAGTTCTGTGGGCTGCATCCCTGCCCGTGTTTTCCAATTCACCCAACCCCTGGGCAGACACTTTTAGTATTTCTATATTGATGGCCATTAAAATTTTGTAGAAAATAAAAATCATCTCAACTTGGATTTTCTTTCAAGGGATTGTACTTGGACTTGGGGGAAGTCAGCAAATTTCATTTTAGTGGAGTAGGTATTTTTATCATAATACTAGAAGAAAGTTGCTGGAGCAGATCTGAGGTCACAAAGCTCTGTCACCAAAGATTCCAGTGCTAAGCACAAGTTGAAATGAGAAAACATCAATGGAGCTCCCTGGAGCCTGCGTTTGATGTGATATTAGTGAAAGCTTCCAGATATATTTATTTCTCTTGGTTTAATCCCAAGAAGCTGTTGGAGCTGCCAGTTTCCATTATGACAGCTGCAGGTGTAAAAAATATTATCTTCAATTCTCTACAGCGGAGCCAACCCGAGAACCTTCCAGAGAAATTCGAAATTCTTTCCCTAAGTCAACTGGAATCTCCAATTGCCCCCNGTGTGTGTGTGTGTGTGTGTGTGTGTGTGTGTGTGTGTGTGTGTGTGTCCCCTTGTCCATGTCCACGTTAGCCCTAGACTGAAGCAGTGTCCAAGAAAAATGTTCCTAGTTCTGAGATGTCCCTGAGATTTTTCCAGAAACCATAAGCAATTCCTGTCTTCAGCAGACTCCTCAGTGTCTCATCTCCACTATGTCTTAAAACTCAGTTTACTAGTGTGTTTTCAAACAAGTACACCATTAACTTTATCACAGTGATCCTGAATACCAGGTACGAAGTATTTCCAGGCTAGCTCAGTCCTCCTGCTCTCTCTTTGCTTACTTAGTTTTAATTTCTTGCCAAGGATCCTTCAGCCTTGTGAATTATGTTGGGCTCTTTGGTCTTTAAGGAAGACATAAACACACAGCCACTGATGCCTTACTAAAGTTCTCTTCCTGGTAGCACTTCCTTTTACCTGGTGATTAATTTTAGTTCATCCCCAGAGAGAAGGCTTCCTAGACCAGCATACCTCTTCCCTTCCCTGAGATTGACTATTGGCTGTGATTATTTCATGAGTCTCTCTTTCCTGTGGGATTGGACATGCTGTTAAATCCGGACAAGATGATTCCAATATTCCAAAGTTCCAGTAAGTCTTTGTGTGAGGAGTGAACAAGAAAGGGCTGTATATCTCTGGATTCTCAAATCTCTACATTTAGGTTTTATCTTAATAATAATAATAACCAAAGCTTTCTCTAAAGTGTCTCCTCACATCATTCTCCCGTCCCTTGTACTGGCTGCCACACTGTTCTCTAGGGCATTCTGGTTCTTCTCATCCTTGCCCTAGCCAGCTCACTCAGAAAAACTGACATTTATAGGCACGTCACTAGACACAGCGTTTTTGTTTTATTTTGTTATTTGNTTGTGTTTACTCACTGTGAATTTTTGAGCATACTGGGAAAAGCAAGGAGAAACTTAGGATGAAGCCAGGTATCAATGCTTAGATTTATAAGTGCCCATGTTTTCCATGTTTGTCAAAGAATAAAACAAAACAACAANAATAGCAAAACCCCAAAACAAGAAACATCTACAGCTTTTAATAAAAATAACTGATATAGAGATGATAGGAGGCCCATTCCTTACTCTTCTCTCTCTCATCAGAGGAAACAACTCTGCAAACAATTGCTAGATGGGTTATTGGAAGGTTCATAAGTAGGTAGCAGTATAAAATATTTTTACTCGCATTGCAGGTGGGAAATAGAATCTCATTCTTGTTTTTCCCTGATAACTAGTAAGGCTGAACAGTTTTCATATTTATTGGCTGCTTGATCTGCTTCAGCAAATTGTTCATTTATCCATTATCTATTTGATTGTTTTTACTATTTGGTTTGTAAAGGTATCTATATTTCAATTATTCCTTTGCCTGCTATATGTGCTTCAGATAACTACTTCCAGACCATAATTTGTTTCCTATCTTTACTTATATTATCACCTGTTATTAACATGTAGATGTTTAAAATTATACTGTGATCTAATTCATTTATTTTTACTTTATGGTTTTTGACATATATATATATATATATATATATATCTTGCTGAAGAATTTGTGTGTTATCCTGCAGCAATAAAGGTATTATAAGAACATTTTTTAAAAGTTTTCCTTTTCACTTCAATCTTTCATTCATCTGGAATGTATTTTTCTTGTTGTATAGAAATACAATTTATTTTAACTGTGATTCCCAAATTGTTTGGCTGATTTTCTGCCTTTGCTGTACTTGTACCACTTGCCTGTTTTTTTCTTGTCTTATTGCACTGCCCAGTATCTCCAACNCTAATATTAAATATNTATGTGCTCAGCCATGTGCTAGCTCTCAGCTAATCTGACCACGTCAATCACAACAATGTGGATGTTGTCTCGGATTCACAGATGATGTGACTAGAACCACGTTGCAGAACCATGCAGCTAGTGGAAACAGAATCTGAATGAAAACCCATCTGAGTAATATCAGAGTTTAACTGCTCCTGCCTCTTGGTCACTGCTGACTTGGGAGGAGCTGGCCCTTCCCACCTCGACTGCTTGTGCCCAGATTCTCCGTTGCTAATAAGGAAAAGAAATGTTATTGAAGTGATGCCAGAGAAGCACTCCCAATGCATCTGAACAAAACTAATAGACTTTGTTTAATTTAGACCTGCCAAGAGTAGATCAGAGCACCTCGTAAGGATGGGATAGTTCTTATTCCAGATGGTGTAGTGTTCACTCAGGTAATGTAATCACATCTCAGTGGAAACTCAGAAACAATGGTTCTTCATAGAAGTTAACATTCTGAGAAAAAAAAAGCCCTCTTTCCTTCTTTCCCTCTCTTCTCTCTTTCCTCCCTCCCTCCCTTCTTTTCCAGCTTCTGTTCATAAAAAAAGCTGAGGCATCTTACTAAGATGTGCATAAAACAAGATAGACCAAGAAGATGGGAAAATCAAGGCAAAAGGAAAACAAATGTGGTAAATTAATAATTCTTCCTTAGAGTTGTTTCTGGAGTTTGGCCACAACATGGCCTTAAGCTTCCTAGCAACTGAAGCAAAGAAAACCTGTCCAGCTGCACATTTCACAGTGGGCAAGGGATGGAAATAGAACAGTCGCTAAGGGAATACCCAGCATGTCCTGATTCAGAGACTGGAGAGGAACTTTGGGACATTGGGCTGCAGTGGGCTGTGTTCACCAGGGTCTTCTCAGTGGTGGGAAGTGATTTTGCACAGACTCGTTATTTTACTCAAACTCCAGCTCCTTGAGGGAAAGACTATTCTTTATCGTGAACAGTACCTGAAATGATAGGTGCTGATTATGGGTTTTGGGAATGAATGTTATTTGTAATACCTGTCTGTAAAAAAACAGTAGACTAGAATAACATTTGTAATAATTATAGCTCTAGACATTATCAATGAACTACCTAAAAATGACATTTTAGGAAGCATTTTTTAATTCCATGAACAAAATCATCAAAAATAACTAATTACTTAGGAATAAATTTAGAAAAGTAGCACACAATTTATCCACCGGAAACTACAGAACACTGTGGGAAAGCCGGTGGGAAACTCTGGAACAAATATACAACAGCAGTTCTGTGTGAAGTTAAAAGGCTGAGACTTTGTGTTGGTGACCTTTTGAATCTCTGACTTGATTGAGGACTAGAATTTAAAATTGTAAGAAGAGTAACTGAAAAGGTGGCTCAGCATTTAGGAGCACTGGCTACTCTTAAGGACTTGGGTTCCATTGCCAGCTTACAACCGTTTGTAACTCTGGTTCTATGGGATACAACACCCTCTTCTGGCCTTTGTGGTCACTAGGTACACACATGGTGTACAGAAATGCATGTAGGCAGGCACCCATGCATATAAGATAAAAATTTAAAAGATTAAATTATAAATTTAAAAAGGTTAATGTAACACACCACATGTACACACACTGTTTCTTGGCAGTCTTGGGATCGAACCAAGGGCCTCAGACATACCTGGAAAGCACTAACCCCCAACACATTGAGCTTCTCTTCCAGCCCAGAAAGGTGTATATTGGATAAAATAAAATCATGCTATATATAGAAAACTGCCTCCAATGTATAACACTGTGTAATTTATATTAAGGATACTCAGCATTACTGATTACCTATGAATTGGTATTCTGATATCTAAAATAGGTGTCTGCTATCATTGTTAGCTAATTTTCAGAGTTTAGAGCATCTACCTGTCATGTTTCTGAGCAACTCTATTGATATGACTACATTTAATGTCCCACAGGACCAGAGAAGTTGAGCCCTTTGCCCAGGTTTACTCTCTAGCAGAGGAAAGACCCAGAAATAGGACCAGGCTGGGGACCTGGGCAGACCATGTGTTCTTTACCTCCNCTGCTCTTCTTTCTGACCTGGCATAGGTCCAATGACTAGCTGGAAGCATTTGGCCCATGCGTATGGAATGAGGACATATTTGGGGGAGGGTCTTGTTTTGATACCATCATCAGGATATCACAATTAAACAGCTATCCCCATTTAAAGATCATCTTTCCGGGTGGCCACTTCAGAACTTGAGAATAGTCACATACAAACTGGATGTGGTGGCTCCCACATGGAATCTCAGCACTTGGAAGGCTAAGGCAGGTGGATTGCTGCAAGTTTGAGGACAGCCTCAGCTACATGTTAAGTTCTAGGACAGCCTGTGGGGCAAAGTGAGACTAGGTCTCAAAAACCAAATAAACAAAAACCAAAACCCAAGTGCAGTTTGTTTGGTATTTGCCAAATGTGGGCCTAAGAAAACATATTACTTAAACAGGGCCTAGGCACCAACATGGTTGATTGACAAGCCTTGTTTCTACCTGGCAGACTTTCATTGTGCCCAGGAACTGAGGCACCTTCGGTTAAGACCTTGGGTTGCAGAGTCTATCAGCGGGGTTCAAATCCTGCCTTTGTGACAGACATCCAGCATGTTGGAAAGATGAAAGAGGCTGTCAACCAAGGTGCTTAGANCTTGGGGGAATGGAGGAAGCTTTTAAGATTAGAAGCGGATGAGACACACAGCTTTGTAAAACTGGACTTCAGGTAAGAAGTGCATTTACACAGGCAGCCACCACCATCCAAAGTGCAGAGCTGTGAGTAGTGGTGCACGCCTTTAATCCCAGCACTGGGGAGGCAGAGGCAGGCAGATCTCTGAGTTCAAGGCCAGCCTGGTCTACATAGGGAGTTCCAGGACAGCCAGGGCTATGTAGAGAGATCTGGTCCATCACTAAACAGGAAGCTGAGTCTCTGTCCTCAGACAACTGTCCCCTGGGCCCTGCAGGCTATTCTACTTCTATTAGAACAGGTGACTGGTAACAGTTGCCCTTTGCTACACTTTTAATGTGAGCATCTCATATGTTAGTCTGGGCCAAGGAAAAGACATTTCAGTGTCTTTTACCAGAGATGNTTTTTGGGGGTGGATCATGTTGTCCATTACNTTTCCTGGTACTAGAGACTCTCAGCTTATAAATCTGATGCCAAGGAACAACATTCACAACTCTTCATGGATCCTGACATGGTTTCCATCTGGACGGTATCAGTGATACACCCTGAGGTATTTAACTTATCATTCCATCTGCTAAGCACCTCAGGGCTAAATGCCGTGATCCACAATTGTGGGTTTTCTCCAAGAATTCAGGCCTCAAAATCTGTCTTAGATGTTGTTTAGGTACATCAATATAGAAACTACACCAAACCCTGTCATGTCATAAAAGGGATAAATCATTCCTACAGAGTGGTACTGTAAATCAGTGCAGATGTGCGGGCACTCGCCTCCCCACTGCCCTCTGCACCCATAATCTGGTGTCTTTCCAGGAAGGCGATAATAATAACTAGATGTACTAGGGCCCTACCCTGTACCTGGCATGGCTCTAAGTTCCTTATGCACATGTTTACAATGAACAACTTTATGCTTAGGAGTGCTATAATTGATTTTATTTAAAAATGAAGAAAGCAAGGCAGCTTAAGGAGCTCAGCAAGGATTTGCAGCCAGTCAGATACCACCTTCTTTTAGTTGTGTTGGATAGAAGCAGGGGACTCACTTTAGATCCCCCCAGATTCCCTTATTCTTTGGGATCTTGTAGCAGGAAGGTATTAGCTTGTTTCATGCCTAATTAGCAAACCAATCACAAGCCCACAACCAAGAACAGAGAGAAGAAAGGAATGGGGACCTGCTGCCCTCAGCGGTCTGGGAGACCCTTGCTGGCTTGACTGTCCTGAGACCTGCTCTGAACTGATGGGGTTCTGCAGTTCTGAGGTGTCTTTGGGGTTTCAGAGGCATCATCCAACTTTGTGATATGTATGTGATAGGTCTATGCTTGCAGGATGCTTGCTGGGGTATCCCAAGCTCTTGCAGACTTAGGCATATTAGGAGCCCACACTGGCTACAGAGGGTTGCCTAGGTTCCAGAGTTGGCAGTAATGGAAGAACCAGTTAGTCCCTTTGGTCAAAAGTCTTAAGCAGGGGTCTTGTCCTGCCTTGGCTGAGAGTGCCAGACTCCGGGGACTCAC
>LZPO01044489.1:265093-279424 GCA_001675575.1 Neotoma lepida | reverse complement strand
CTTCATTGGTCTAAATGTTGGGGAGACCAACGGACCAAAACAATCTTGTCCTCAAAGTACAAGAGCCCAACAAGGAAATGAGTGTGTGTAAAAGTCAGTGCTGTAAATACTTTGACGTGGAGGTTCAGGGCCTCCTGTCCATGGAGACAGAGATCCCGACCATGAGCCTTAGAGGAGATTTTCTTTCTAAATGACAGGGTTTTTCTTTATAGTACAGGATGACCTTGGACTCTGCATTCTCCTACCTCTCCCTCTCAAGTGCTATGATTACAGGTTTGTTTTTCCTGGCCAGCTCTAGGGAGGAGATTGCTATTCCAAGTCACTTTGTCTATGGGCCCGCTTCAGTGACACTTGACAAAGATGTTGTGAGATCATTGGAAAGATATCCCATTGTTATCCACACAAGAAAACTTTAATGATTTACCTTGGATTGTATAGTTAATATGCAAGTGATAGGGCAGGCTGTAATATTTAACTTAGACTTCAATTATAAATAGCTAATGATACAGTGTTTTACTCTTACCCATTCAATAGATCTTTGTTTTTAGTTTATCATGTACTTAATACTGTGTTAAGGGCTAGGGACACAGTCACTTTAGTGCCCAAGATCGTAGATCCTTTGTCTTCATGAGTTTAGACCTCAGTCAAGGACTGGAAAATTCTATTCATTTACCACTGAAAATTCTATTTAAGCTATCAAGATTGAAATGGATATCTTCTGTTTAAGCAGATGTGCTATAAGTCAGTCCTGGGTTGGCCTCCAGAAGGCTTAGTATTGATATTACAGAGCCTTTAAAAATCTATCAGCAAGAAGAAGAAATATATCAGGCACATTTGAGCAAAACCCTACATGTATCTATCAAATATATATATATGTTTTATATATATTTATCAAATATATAGATATATTATCACACATACACACATATATACATCTGTCTCCCAACATTTTTGTGTTGAATTGATGATCCATAAAATATCAACTTTTTTCTTCTAACGGTGAAGACTATTACAACCCTAGATCTCATTTATCTGGGCTAATAAATGGAGAGAAACCATTTTCCCAGTATCTTTTTTATTGGTTTGATGACAGGAAGTTCATTAGTCCAATATGTGAAATTGTTAGGAAGGTATAAATGCTATAGACTGCCCTGGCCCCAGAGTCGCTCACATGGTCCTGGTGGTCAAAGATAGGCTGGGTCCCAAGGCTGAGGTCTCCTAGTTAGTGATACTGCATGATTAAAATGAGGTGCAAGCTGTGATGCGAGAGCCACAGAAGGGAAAAATCTGGTATTTTCTTAAATCTAATAATAGATCAGGTCTGCAGAGTGAACCTTGGGTAGCCCAAAGTGGAGAACTGGCATTTAGGAAGAAATTTGCATACAGAGGTATTCACACATCCTTGTCCATCTGGCTCTTGAGTCCTGTGTGACTGAAGTGGTCTGCAGTTGCAGATGAGCTTATATTAGAAGTTTCTAGACAACTTGTCTATCTGAGGGTGCCAGGGGGGTGCAAAACTCCACCTTAAAACAACTGGTATATCATAGATGCTCAGTAAAGGTCCAGTTCCTTCCTCTACCTGAATGTTCCTCTGGCATTTATGGAGTGCTCTTCCCTGGGCTCTGGGTGATTGACAACAAAGAAACCAGAGTCTAACAGATTTAGTCTATGAACTTATTTCCATCCATCAAGGCTTAACCTGAAGCAAATAACCTGCTTTCTTGTTGCTTTCCTTTATGTTTTTATCTTTAAAATGGAGATTATAGCATATTTTAAAGATTATAGCATATTTCATGAATGAGATCATGAAAACAATATGCTTAATTAGCCCAATGCAGGGAGCATGGTAACCCCCCCTCCCCAAAGTACCTTCCCTCCCATCCTTCATGTCCTATATGTCTAATATCTAGGTGGGTTACAGGAAGGTCTTTGGACTTGGTGGAGTTTCTTCTGTCTGGGTTCTTACCTAGGACCTCATGGGGTCTTCTTCTTATTCCACAGTTATATTCCTGTGACTCCACCCCAGTATCAGGCTGGGCTCTTGGCACCTGCCTTTGACTGAGATAAACCTAGTGACTCAGGGCCTGTTCCTAAGCCCCTGCTCTTACTCCCAAATCCAGAGTTATATACATCTGAGAAACTGCATGTAAGATCACAGCATGGACCTTCTCGCTCTGCGTGCACTGGGAGAGCAAGGGCTCACCAGGCAACAGCAGCTTCACACTGCGGAAAAGAAGCACACCCCTGCTTTTCCTCTTCCTCCTCTCCCTTTCCCTTCTTCTCTCCCATCGCCTTCTCTGTCCTTTGTCTTCCTCCACTTCTCTTTTGTGTTTCTCTATCCCATTTCCCAAGAAAATGAGATTCTTTTAGACACAAGTTCGCCATCCTCAAGACTACTCGTACATAATCAACATAATCCTTTTAATTATTTTTATTACAGTGTGTGTGTGTGTGTGTGTGTGTGTTGCCTATGTGAAGGGTAGAGGGCCACTTGCAGGAATCAGTCCTCTCCTTCTACTGTGTAGGTCCAGAGAACCAAATTCAGGCAATCAGGTTTGGCATCAAGCACCTTATTACGGTCTCTAACACAATTCTTTGTCAAGCACTTGTCATGAGTAGGAATTGTGTTAACTACCCAAAACCAAGAAGAATGGGCCACATAGTTCCCTCTAAAATGTCTAAAGCCATATGCTGTACTGAGAAGATGATGAGTGTAGGGCCATTCTCTACATTCAGGTATGGTCCTCCATCGCAAAGTCTCACCCAGGTCAACACTGTCATCCATCCTGTGGCTGCTCAACTTGAACAAGGAATAGAATGTTCTCCAGGGTGTTGTTCTAAGTGTCCTATACTATAAAGTTCTTTGCCTTGCAGCCTCCCTTATGTCTGCACCCCCATGCCGGGATGTTGTTATTGAAATAGAAGACACCAAACCACTATTGGCTTCTAAGGTAGGTTGTATTCCAGATGTATAAGCAATGGGTGAACTCAACCAACCACTCAAGGCTGTTAAAATAATGGTCATCAAACCAATTTACAAGGACTAAATAGAAACAAGATCTGAATCTTGTATTTATCCACAGTCACAGTGACATCTTATCAATCAGGGCTTCTTAAAAATTTTTGATTTATAACCCCTTTTCACCTGAGAAATTTTTACACAACCCCAGGTATAAAGGTATATAAAATAAGGTATACAAATCAAGCATATACTAATAATTAATTATGCAAATTTTATAAATAATTCTTTGCTAGACACAATTTTACCATTTGTCTAAAACAAAATTAAGTTTGTATTCTAATGAGTTAGACATGCTTGTTCATTTTTATGTAAAGAATTAAATCTCAGCTGCATATGTAATACTGCAGGATATAGAGCATCATTAACAATTTTCAGGGCTGATTAATATTCTGATTTTATAATCATCAACTCTGAGATTCCACTTTGCATAAATGTGTAGAACTAATACAAAATGGCAGAAGTATGTTTAGGGCCATTTCAGAAATGGTTGGAAATTCTGTCCTAAATTCAAGCCAAAATTCATTTAACTTTTTTTTTTAGTGAAATTTAAATCAGCAACTCAAAGAGAAATCTTTAAAACTCCAACATAACATAACGCAATCCANAGATATACTAATTTGATACTTACATGATAAAGAATATGGTAGGAAAATATCATGTCTTTATTTCCCATAATTAAACCATTATGTTTCTACGAGAGCAGAAAACTTGGTATGTAAAAATACTGCAGTTCATAGCATAGACTGGTCTTGGAGCTAAGCCGAGGTGTTTCAGGTGGTGTTCGCTGGTGTTGTGTGATGCGACTACATGCACAGTGCAAAANTGCACGGGCTGTGAGTTCAGAACCAAGGCTGCAATGGAGTTGCATGGTGCAGTATGGATGAGCATTGCCAGAAGCACATTGGATTCATTACACATTTTATTTTTAGCTAATTTTTAGTTGTTGCACATTCAGAAACCTTTCACTATTGTTAAATTCTCTGTGACATCCCCCTGTGACATTCAGGTACCCAACCCCAAATGAGATCATAAACCTACAATTTAAGAAGTTAGGGTATGGACTAGTTGCCTCAGTCCCCACTAGTCAGTCACCTAGGATACCTAAAATGTTATCCATGTACATGACTCAAACACATGTACTCAGAACTGAGAACCACTGGTGGGGGCCGCCCAAGTGATACCATGGGTTAGAAGCTTCAAAAGCAAATTGAAACATTATAACAATAGTCAGAACACACATGTCAGGACTTTCCCCTGTGTGAGGTGGGATTGTCATGGTTTGGAATGACCCTATTTGTCAGTATATGGAACACTCCAGGTTTTTATATTCACTGTGGAAAAAATTAGTGGGAACCCTTACTCGAGACCCAGTCTGAAAACCATCTCAGCCACTTCTACAGGAAGGAACAAGAGAACGTCAACCCAGAAAAAAGAAAACACCAAATAGTTCCCTGTTTCTCTTGGCATTTATGACAAACTTTCACAGCATGTTTTAATATGCAGACTGGCAGGAAAATGCACATGATTGCACTTTAATGTGTTATGTCCATAAATGGTACCTTTNAAAAACCCACTTCTTCTCCGCTGCATAAACTTACTAACAATTGGACTGTATTAAATGTGGGTTCCACAGCCAGCACTGGATGGCTGTGTGTTTGAGTCTACTATGTGGCAATTCTACATGGTCACAGATGACAATATCAAATTCCCAAACCCTATAGGGCAACATGACTATGTTCATTTATTGAAAATAGTCCCAATTAGTCTCAATAAGACAGTAGTTGCCTAGGGAGAAGTTANGTATAATAGACTTAAGATTCTCCACGGTGGTTTTCACAACTACTCTGGGAAAAGGCAGTGTAAGCTCCTACTCGATACTCTGCCTCCAGCTTACATCAACCATTGCCGATCAATCCTTCCTGCATGCCTTCTGTGTATTCAGTCATCCTCAGCAGTGCTGGGGAACAAGACAAATAAGTATTTCCACTCCTTCCTTGACAGTGTTAGACTAGGCTACTCTAGCAACACACTCTGAAAGGTTCATTTGCATCAGCTATTAACCAGGAGGAGCAGCAGGCCTGGAGACGGTTGAATCAAGTCATTCCCACTACACTGTAAATGACTATACCTAGCTTGCTCCCCTCACACCTAGTTGAGGTCCACTGTGCTCATAAGAAAAGGTGAAATCTCTAAACACCCAAGTCCTTCTCTTTGTCAAGGTAGACATTACATATCTCTGTAAAATCCAATGAGCANGGTTGAGATTTGGAAGAGCTTACTAATGTCCTTTATTACATGTATCACTTGTACATGTAATGTCCGCATATTACCTCTAACTCAGTTAAAACTTTGTATCTGGATAAACGGAATGAGTCTGTTTATGCTCTTGCTGAGGACTGGAGGCCGGAGGCTGAGTCTTCCCGTGATGGCATCATCCTGTATGATGTCTGTGGGAACTCTTAACAGATGAGCTTAGCACTATCAAAAGAAAAGCAGGAAGTAAGGATGTGGGGCAAATTGGTGAAGTGCCAGCCAGACAGCACAGACATTCCTTCATGGTCGTCTCACAATTGCCTTCCAATTCNAGTGCTTAAGCAGTATGTCAACAGCACTCAGCAAAATGGCTTCTCCAAGGACAGTGCATGTATGTATAATAAGATGCATGAGGCTGCATGGGACTGGGGAGCTTGGTCTAAGGACTTGAATTCCTCCGGGGTCTATTAGTAGATTTTGGAGTGAAAGGTGACCCTTAGACAATAATATCACTTTAAGCAGCAGAGAAGACTGGCCTGTACCATGTAGTACGTTGAATTGGATTTTCGAGTTCATTTATTAGATCAAAAAAAAGAAAGTCACACGAGCTGCTGTCCTTCCTTTCNACATGGGATAATGAGATAATGAGCAAGCAGACGTGAAGTCAGCCTCCTGGGCTAGCCCTGAAATTTAAAGTCAGTAACTTGTCTTGGATGCTTTTTAAACACAGCCTGTTCTTTACCCTAAATCAGTTCTGTATAACTGAAAATAGACATGAATGAACAGACTAAATATCTGGATTCAAGACAATTGAGACTATGAAAAGATTTTTTTTTAAATTCCTCTCTCCAAAATCTCANTCCAACTGTGATTATTTAACCCTAATCTTGTTTTGGAATGGATCTAATAAAAAGAATTAATATATCTCTTTCTCTCTGCCTCCCTTGGCAATTCTGTTGTAACAAGGGTCAATCTAGGTAGAAATACTGAGGGCCTGAAGAAGCCAGTGGCCCTCCACACAGCAACCACAAAAGTGTGGTAGTGAAGTTGGGATTTCAGGAAGGGGGACTCAGGGTTCTCAGATTGGCTCAGGGTGAGCTTAGCCAGTGTCCNAGCAAGTACCAGGAGGAAACTCACAGTCCACCAAACTCNAGCTCTTCCTTCTCTCATTCCTGCACATGCCCTAACACCAGGGGCAAATCCTCCATGCAGAAATCCCAGTGGAAGGATTTGGCTAACAAGAAACCTGACATCCTTGTGTTAGAAGACTCTGCTCATATCAGTATTTATGTGGTATTCTTACAGAGGTATGGGGAAAACACAGAAAAGTATTGACATGATGACCTGCAGTCATACACACCTGTGACAGGAGAGTTCTTGAAGGGATGAGAATNAGATCACACTGGGGATATGCTTTAGAAGCTACATAAAATGAGAGGTTGGGAGAAGGAAGATGAGTAGCTCCCCCACGCCCCTCCTGAGCACTCATTGTGTTAGCCGACCACAGTACAATCCAACCCCACTAAAAACACAACATGAGTGAATACCTCCAAGCCATTCAAGGTCTGTGTGGAACTCCTCNGTGTGTTTCCAGAGAAGAATGCTAAGATATGTTCAATGATGAGACGCTCTTGACTAGAATAATTAGATGATCTATTAAATATTGATAANATAAAACATGCAGGAAAATAATGTTTCTTACTCTCTTTCTTTTTAAACCTAATGTTCATGGGATCTTAAACCAAACATCCACGTGACCTGTATATGGTTTTCCTTACTACTGACTTCATACGTTCAGCTGTCAGAAAAGGTAACTATTGTACATATTTTTGCACATCTAAGACGCGTGAGGAGTAAAGACTTGACTGTACATGTGCAAGGCCTTTGGTTCAATTTTTAGTACATGTATTTTCTGTCTACAATTGGTGTGTAAAGTTTTTTTCCTAAGTCCAGGGATGGATTGATGATCTACAAAGGGCAAATAACTCATTGTAACTGCACACACACACACACACACACACACGAATATACACCTAAAAACATATGTAAAGATACATATATATAAGCATTTATTTATACACATAAATCTGTAAATACTTCCTCCCACGTACAAATAAGAAACAGACTTTTTTATAATTTCATTTGTATGGATGTGTATGGTGTGGGGGTATGTATGCATATGTGCAGGTACCTGTGGTGGCCAGAAGGGGGCATCTGATACCCCAGAGTTGGAGTTCAGGNGGTTGTGTGGGTACTGGGAATTGATCTCTGGTGGTCTGGCAGAGTAACAAGTACTCTGAACCTCTGAACCATCTCTCCAGCCTGCAAACAGCCTTTCTTACTCCTTGTTCCTCTCCATCCCTACAGAACAGGAGGCTTACAACAGGTGACACTTATGTTTGACAACAGCACCATTTCTAAGGCAGATTAGAAAAAGCACTNAGCAGTTCCCAGGCAGATGTTATAAGTCAGAGTGGAGGTTGGGTATGGTACTTCACACCTGTAATCATAGCTCTTTTGAGACTGAGGGAGGAGGAGGATTAGTTTGAGGCCAGTATGAGCTATACATCAAAACCCCATGCAGAAAGAAAGGAAAGAAGGAAGGGAGAAAGAAAGAAAAGGACAGAGNGAGGGATGGAGGGGAGAAGGGAAGGAGAGAAATAGAAAAAAGGAGAAGGAGAATATTAGGATCTATGCAGGCACTGGCCTATGAGTGCCTCATATATCATCTCTTCTGCCCAACCAAGAACCACCCATCAAAACAAAAGGTTCACAGCTCCGGCTGTGATTGAAATCACCTGGGGGACTTACCATACTGAATCCCCAGTTCTCAGCCCAGAATGACTGAACCAGAATCTTCAAGGACGAGGTGGGAGCCACTGGTGTAAAGGAACCATAATCCCCTCTACCTTTGTTTCACACTTGCANTGTTTCAGAGTTCGCTCTCTTAGTGATCTTACTTGGTTTCCAGATCAACTTTATGAGGCAAGTGGAGGAGGCAGTTGTTATTATCTCACTNACTAGATGAAGAAACTGATGCTTGGAGTTGCAGAACAACTTGCCCAAGGCACTGTGGCTTGTAACAGAAGGGCTAGAGCTAGAACTAGTTCACCTAACTCTTAATTTATCGAGATTTGTATTATTGCTACAAGAGCTAAGGAAATGAGATCATAGAAAGCATGTGTCGGAAATGCTATGCTAATTTATTTGTGGATACAAACATTAACAGAGTAAAGAAACTAAAGAGACAAATTAATAGATCTTNTGTGTCAGATCTAAGAAAAACATCTGCTATAGATGTGGACATTGAAGCAAACACATTTCATTAGGGGCTAGGGAGACAGCTCAGCAGGTGCAGCACTTCCTCACAAGTTCAGGGACTTGCGTTCTAGCCCCAGAATCCGTGTGAAAATGCTGGGTATGGTGGTGCATGTTTGTATTTCAGCACTGGGGGAAATGGAGACAGAAGGATGACTGGATTTGCTGGCCAGCAAATCTAGCCCAATGGTGAGCCCCAGGCCATAAGAGACCCTGCTTCACAGGAGATGAATAGCATTCATGCAGTGTCACCTGAGGTTGTCCTCTGACCTCCACATATAATCCTACACATCTACACACACACACACACACCCCACATGCATGTCATTGGTTGAGGTCTGCCTCTGAGCAGAATTGTGGATGTGCTACCCACAGTGCATATAAACAGGCATTTAATCTCAGAGCAGTTAGTAGTCTCTCATCTACTATGCAGCAATTTTCCTGTATAAATTAGAAATCCAGGCCGTCAGTAAAGATGTTTTTCATTTTGACATGGCTTTAGGAGGAAGAAATCGTTGACTGGTGGAGTAAATTTTATGCTTCTTCGGGGGAACATGAAAAATGTGGACAGTATATTCAGAAAGGATATTCCAAACTCAAGGTACTTGGACCTATGTTTGTAGGTGGGGAAAAGCCAGTCCCAGCATGCCTAAGGCCCTGGGTTTAAAAGGCCTCATAGTGGGCGCTGATGGAGAGGGGCCAGGAGTGCCTCTGGTCTCCTGGAAAGCCCTCTTGCAACAGGCTCGCCTTGGCCAAATACCAGGACTTGAGGAAAGCTGCTAAGTTATGGTTGCGTGACTGCCACTTTGGGGCTTAGGGGCATCTGGCAGAAGGCTAGGAATGGGTTGGTACCATACTAATTAGGCCAACAATTATCCAGAATTGTTTGGCTCAGGGAGACCCAGAAATCACAGTGCCCTTGCAGAGCAATCAATGTCAACATGTGTCATTTTGTCTTCCCAACAGTGATCAGTTTTGCTAAATGAAAAGTTGATTCTGTTACGTGTATGTGCAGGAGGAAGCTGCAGAGCTAGGCAAGGATGGCCATTTGGGCTATTCTGTTCATGCTCTGAGTTCTCCAGTTCTCCACTCAGTTGCTAACTCTATCAACTACAAATCCATAGTCAGAGCAAAGTATAGCAGAAAATTAAATAAGAAACATCTAGTTATTAAAATCATTCCTCTATCAAAGTAGAAGGACCTATATCCTTGCTTATTGATGTTATGATCTATTTGTATAGCTTAAGGAACACCAACCGCATGTAANCTGCATGAAACACCAGCATGAAAACTGATGAGACCAGGTTGAGGGGACCAGTTCACGTTCCTTCTTCCTCTCCTCCCTGACTCCCTTCCTTCCCCTCTCTCCCTCCTGTCCATCTTTCTCTCTTGTCTTTTTTAAAGTCAAGATATAATTTATGTGCCATAAAGTGATCCTTCCACCGAGCTTTGGTGTTGTGTACACCTGTGCAAAGCNGCACCCAGGGCAAAGGGGAAGACCATGTCCACACACAGAAAGCTCCTCTATGCTCCTTTCAAGCCAATTCCCCATGAGTCACAGCCTTCTGGTGGACAGCTGATCTGNTTTCTACCATGTTACCTTGGCTTCGCCTGCTTATGTGCTCCGTACAACTGGACTCACACCATATTCACTCTGCATTTGGCTCAGTGGGTCCCCTACTCAGCTTCTGAGACTCATCATGCTGTTGTGATATTACTAGTTTGTCTCTTCTTGCTGAATAATATTGGATCAGACTGGACTGGGGGCGGATCAGCGCCACACTCTATCTTACCTCCATCCCCCCCCTCCTCCCTCCCTCTCTCCTCTCCAGTTGTTAACTCAATTCTCCCCGCACTATGGGCATTCTTGAACCACATGGATCTGCTTTTGTTTCTCTTTGGTAAATTCCTAGAAACACCATTTCTGGACCATAGGATAGGTGGATATTTAACTCCCTAAAGGAAGTGCAGCATTTTTCAAGTGGTTGTTTTGTGTACTGTTGACTTGAGACCCTACCTGTGTTTTAATGAGAAGCTGAGAGTCTGTTGATGGTTTTCAGATCTATGACTGTGAACTGGAGGATGTAGCNGACTTTGAGGGTCTGACAGATTTCTCAGGTACCTTCAAGTTGTACAGAGGCAAGTCCGATGAGAACGAAGATCCGTCTGTGGTAGGAGAGTTTAAAGTGAGTAACGTGTGTTTGTCCTATTGAAAATCCACCCTCATTTGTGGATCTTGGAAGAAAGACAGCAGATATCTGCAGCAGGGCCTGTCCTCTGCACCCTGCTGGAAAGAAAAGCCACCCATAGGAAAGGGGAAAGGGGAGCCAGGGTATTGCTTTTCCCTGCTTGTGTTAGCCGGTCTTGAATCCTACAGGGCCAACTCTTTCCAAGATCTGCTTTCTCCTCTGCTCTTCTGCCCTCAGGGGTTTTAGCAGGATCACTGTGGCAAGTTCCCAGGCCAAGATCCTGGTGACCTTTCTCCTTCCAACCAGTCCCTCCTCACTGCAACCAAATCTGATCCCTCATCTGAAAGGCTTAAACACATCTCTCGCATTTCCCAGCTCAGGTCTCAACTCCTTCCAAAGCTAGNTGGGCCTTTCACAAGCCAGGTGTCCCTCCCGCATGGAGGAACCACTCCCAAGTCCCAAACACACCTTGCAAGTCCTCTCAATGGATGCACAGAGCCTTGGACCAGGCCACTCTTCCTTCCCTGGATGCCCTTCCTTTCCTCTCTGTGGTCTGACCAAGCCCTGCTCCTACTCTAAGCCAGCTCGAATGTCAGTATTTGTCAAGAGTCTCCTGGTTGCTTTGGGCAGCATGACTCACCATGCTCTGGGCTCCCACAGGTCTGGGTTCACCTCCTGTCAGATTTGATTGCTGCTTCTCCTCCCAAGCACACTTGGCAGAGCCAGGGCACCTAACACTGCCTTCTCCTAATCCTTTGCCAATAGCAGACATGGCTAATGGATCAGAGGATTACACTCGACACAGGGTCTCAAATCCTCCTTGCCCCAGCCTCCCACTAACCCAACAATAGGGCACAGAGTCAAGCTAATCTAGCATCTTGTGCCACACTCTGTTTCTTAGTTTTGGGTCCTCCACACCCAGTATTCAGTGGCTTCTTGCTTTGTGACATGTTCCTGAATGCAGCTAGCCAGAACAATGGCCCAAACATCCTAATCCCAACCTCAATACCTTTCCTTGTGCTTAGGATGGTTTCAGAACAAGGTACGAAGTCTCTCTAGCTGAGACCTGGATTTTCCTGGGAGTGGGGCCCAGGCAGGTAGGGCTGACACAGAAGGGAAGCCACCTTAGTACACCACTGGGCTTCTGCCATCTCCAAAATAATGTCAACTCTTTACCTCTTTTTGCCACCACCAACCTCACACTGACCAGTCACCTCTTCCCCCCTGCCCCCCCCCAGGTTGTTGCCTGCTTCCTGTTCTGCCCTCTTCTGAAATGGTAACTATAGAATCCCATCATGTTCCCCACTGGAATCACTCAAGAGCCAATGCATGTTGTTTCTTCCATAAACACAGACCTGCGTCACCCAACTGTGTGATATGGAGGGTGCCCTGTGTGCTCTGAAGAGGGGGACATTTCCTAGGAGCCCTCTACTCAGTGGCCAGGGCCTTTGAAGTCATCAATATGTATCTCTCTCTTTCTCTCAGGGCTCCTTCCGAATCTACCCCCTGCCTGATGACCCCAGTGTGCCAGCCCCTCCCAGGCAGTTTCGGGAACTGCCTGACAGTGTCCCACAGGAATGCACGGTTAGGATTTACATTGTTCAAGGCTTAGCGCTCCAGCCCCAGGACAACAATGGCCTGGTAAGAGTTTGGGTGTGGGGCCTTCTCCTGTAGCAGGATAATTACAGTCATCAGCCATGGTAATTGTCACCTTCTTTCTTGCTGGGCGTCTGTTATCTCACTAAGAGAAAGATACTCTATCAAAACAGTGTGTGCAGGAGGACTGTCCCTGTGGGGATTTACCTAAGAGCTTTGGGGGGGGGTGCATAGGGCTGTTTAGTTCATCCTTCTCATGTTACTGATATGACCCAGGACAAGATTTGCTCCAGTCACAGGACCAGCATGAGCAGAGCCAGGTCACCCCAACTTGCACTCCACCCCATCTTTTCACCCACACAGCTGCTTTGAAGGCACGCTGGCCCCCTGCCACTCAAAGGAGAACCTTGCACCCAGCTCATCTTCGGCCCTCGGGTGCCCCGGCACCACCTTTGGCATCAGTTGGGAGGACAGAAGCAAGCCAAGTCTATCCCAGAAATTGACTTCAGTTTGCACCCTGTGATGATATAACATCTCACCCGTCTTGTCTCCACAGTGTGATCCTTACATTAAAATAACCCTGGGCAAAAAAGTAATTGAAGACCGAGACCATTACATTCCCAACACTCTCAACCCAGTGTTCGGCAGGTAACATTCAGTTCAAACTCCTTCACGAAATGTGCCTTGCCCTGTTCGAGGCACTAATACTGGGAGCATGTACAGATACCCTCATCAGAGAAATAGGCAGAAGTAGGACTGGAAAGTACCATGAACGTCACAAGATGAGTTTCTCTGGGTCGAGATCTGTCCCAAGTCCTTGGGGNTAGAAGCAAGGCCCCAAGGGACATTAAGCATGGGGAGGGATTCAGCTGCCACAAAATCCTGTTTTCACTTCCAGGCTAATTTGGGCTCTGCTTACTGAACTATTCTAATTCTCTCCTTTTGATCCAGTGACTGTGTCCCTGAGGGGAGGGTGCAAAGTGACAGGACACATAATCTGCTTTATTGGTCTTTAATGCCCCCAAGATTCATTGTTTTCTTCATGGTTACANCCTTGACTTGTTTCTGGACTATAATATCTATATTTTAAAAACATTTTTATTTATGTCATTTTTATGAACATGTGTACATGCGGCAGAGACAACTTGGTTCCCTCCTTCTCCTGTGTGGGTCCCAGGGATCGATCTCAGGTCATCAATCAGGCTTGGCGCAGGAGCCTTTACCCAGAAGTTATCTGACCAGCCCTGTTACATAAATCTTGTCAGAGATGTCTCTGTCACCAACACCAGATGATTGTTAAGTAAAACCAACATTATTCCACTGTGAACACCTTCCATATTCAATAACAATTAATATTTGCTAAGCATTCAGAGTGAGCAGGTCCTCTGCTGAGCCATTTCTAGAAGACATCTTAGAAAATCTCACAAAACTCTGACAGGAACAGAAATAGGCTCAGAGACAATGTGTGCCTAATACCCTCCTGGTCACAGGCAGAGGCCATACTTGAACCCATGTCCTGCGATACCGGTGTCTTCATGGGTTTCGGCACTGCACTCTGCTCTGTCAANGTCTGACTTTNTTCTGGGTTAGATTCACTGGCCAGGCAGGGCTGGGTTAGCAGCATCTCAGGTGAGGACACAGGGCCCCACAGCTCTGTCGACCAGTGATAGAGACAGAAGGNGCTATAAATCCACATCTCCAGGGCTTTTCCAAAGCCCTTGGCAGTATTTCATCCTACAGCAAAGCTACCATCCGTAGGAAAATGTTCTTTGTGCCGGACATTTGAGGAAGGGCTGGGGAGATGATTCCGTGACCAGGTGTGCAAGCATGAGGACCTGAGTTTGGGTGCCCAGCTCTTCTATCTGTAAAATAAGGTAGAGGGCAGAGGCTATGGCTCAGTGGGCACAAGATGTAGCCACAGGATTCAGACAATCCAAATTCCATCACTGGAAG